>JAPYYW010000622.1:0-70240 GCA_030522545.1 Cremastinae sp. A BG-2022a
TTTATAAAGTGTGATTTTTAAAGATTTTTGTAAAACGAAGCGAATGGCGCAGGAATTAGGTCAATCCATCAATTTTTCAAAAAGTTATGACGCCTTGAATATTTTTGAAAAAATGGAAAGGGGTATACCTTCAAAAATTTGCAAAATTTTTCAAAATTTTTTTTTTCGATTTTAAGTCCTTATTTGATCGGAAATTTCCTGTAGATAACGAAAATGCTACTTATTCGAAGCGTAATCCAAGAATTGATATTGAAAAATTGAAAAAACTGATTCGAAAGTCAGTTTTTTGGCTCCTTCTGTATGAATTCTTGGATTTCACCCCGAATAATTATTGTTTTCGTTTTCTCCGGGAAATTTCCGATCGAATAGGCTCTTAAAATCGAAAAAAAAAAATTTCAAGAAATTTGGCGAGTCACACTGGATCTTTTGGACCCATGAAAATTTCAACTTGCGATATCTTTCCTTTCTCATGATGAAATGAACTTTATAAAGTGTGATTTTTAAAGATTTTTGTAAAACGAAGCGAATGGCGCAGGAATTAGGTCAATCCATCAATTTTTCAAAAAGTTATGAGTATACCTTAAAAAATTTGCAAAATTTTTCAAAATTTTTTTTTTTTCGATTTTAAGTCCTTATTTGATCGGAAATTTCCTGTAGATAACGAAAATGCTACTTATTCGCAGCGTAATCCAATAATTGATATTGAAAAATTCAAAAAACTGATCGAAAAGTCATTTTTTTCATTTTTTCAATATGAATTCTTGAATTTCATCACGAATAATTATCATTTTCGTCATCTATGGGAAATTCCCGATCGAATAGGTATTTAAAATCGAATAAAATCATTTCGGAGGAGTGCGACCACAATCACCGTGTCACGAGATTTTTATACATATAGATTTCTAACTCATCGACCGATGGTAAGTTAAAGTTGATGATCCAACCTTCCGCGGGATGGCGCAGTGCGTTTAGAACCATCGCGAGTTCCCGCCAAAACTACCAGTTGCTCTAAACTGCCGGGTACGCAGTTGGTCCGCGTGCACGAGTCAACGAGTATCAGTGCTAATCGTTTGCTGTACGATTCGCAGAAACAAAACATTTCCGGATATATTCTCGTCCTGTTTTTTGCGCCATTCACTCTGTTCATTTGTCGCTATAAAGAACTCGTCTCTTTTTTTACTTCCACCTTTTATCGTTTTGACTATTTTGTGTCGGGATTATTGCGCAGATATATAACGGTTATGAGATGTACGTCAAAGTGAGAACGGTCGATGGTAAACAAGAGGTGTCTTTGGACGTCTCAAAATTGACACGAATTGAGGAACTCAAGGTATTTTCATGTATATATATTTTTAATAAAAAGCGACTGTCAATAAGAATAATAATTGAAAGATCTGACGAATGCAAAAAAATTATTTGTTTAAAGTTTATGATAAATCAAAAATGGTCTATCAAGGAAGAGAAACAAAAATTATTCTATCGTGGAAAGTTGCTGGAAGAAGATTACAAATTGTTTGATTACAATGTGAACATGAATGATGTAATTCAAGTGATGGTGACAAAAGAAGAGAATGATGCAAATAATGGCCAAAATGAGGAAACACATGAAGATGAAAAGATTGAGGAAGCCCAAATGGAAGGTGCTAGTTCAGATTTGGGAAACAGTCTCTATTACAGAGTTGGTGATAAGATAGATTGTCAGGACAGAGAGTACGGAGCCTGGTTTGAAGCCTCGATTGACAGAATATGCAGGAATCAGGAGGGAGTTGTCTACAAACTCAAATGGGAATTCAGTGAAGATGAGCAGTCATTTGATGCCAGCGACAGATGTATAAGACCCAGAGCATACAGAACTTTATCCTTTGATGAATTGAAGCCTGGAAATAAGGTGATGATCAATCATAATATTGATGAGCCTGAGAAAAATGGATTCTGGTATGATTTTACCATTATAAAAATGAAAAAGACAATGACTATTGAAGAACTCGTTGGGACTCTTCACATTGGCCAGTAAGTATTATTTAGTAAAGTATAATATTAAATAAACTTTTGATCTTTATAAAAAACAAAAATCATACAATTAAAAAATTGCAGCGAAGAGACTGTAAATGATTGCAAAATTAATCCAAGGGGGGAAATATATGCCATAGAAGAGGCACAGTTGATTGAGAACCGCAATGAGGAGGTAGAGAAGAGAATGTTCGAAGGAATGCCAAAGAGGAGACGGGCGGTTGTATGCATTAATTGCAATGACGAACAGAGTGAAAATTGCCGCGAGTGTGGTTGTAAAGTGTGCGGCGGCAAATATGATTCTCATGTACTGTTACTCTGCGACGAATGCAATTATGCTTATCATCTCCAGTGTCTGAAGCCACCATTGACTGCACTACCCACAGACGATTATTGGTACTGTCCAACTTGCAAACGAAATGAAAATGATATTGTGAAGGTGTGAAAGTTATTTATTAATTATTGCGTGTTTGTAATATGTATTATTTATTTACATTTCTCACATTGATTGTTTGTAGACTGGTGGAAAAAAGCAAACAAAGAAAAAAATAAAAGAGCCAGGAAAGAATAACGTTCGTAATTGGGGAAATGGTATGGCTTGTGCAGGGAGAGAGGAAGAATGCACAATTGTACCGAGGGATCATAGAGGAGCAGTACCTGGGGTTGAGGTTGGAACTTCGTGGCTATTTCGATTGGGAGTGAGTATCAAAGTTAACCAAATTTTTGAGAATTTACGAACGATCGTATAATAATTCTTTTTCAGGTTTCTCAAGCAGGAATTCATAGACCGCACGTAGCTGGAATTCACGGTCGTGGGGGGGATTGCGCGTATTCGATAGTCCTGTCCGGCGGTTACGAGGATGACATAGATAACGGCGATGAATTTATGTACACTGGCTCGGGAGGACGAGATTTATCGGGTGATTTGACCAAAATTTTAATTTTTCAATTTATTGCCCATTAAAATGATTGGGTGCTTCTCGCGTGAGCAATAAAATTTTATTCATATAAGACTCACTCTTATTTAATGTCCATTTAGGAAACAAGCGAACGGCTGGCCAGAGCTGTGATCAAAAGTTAACGCGCATGAACAGAGCTCTGGCGCTCAATTGCGACGCCGAACTCAATACGAAGATTGGCGCAACCGCAAAGAATTGGAAGAATGGAATACCAGTTAGAGTCGTTCGCAAATACAATCCTCATGCTTCCAAATATGCGCCAAAAATTGGATATAGGTAATAATTCGAAGTTAACATTAACAAATTTTTTAGTCGTATTATGCAGTGCGCGCTCTCAATAAGGCCTCCAAGGGAAAGGGTTTTTCGTGAAATTCGGGTACCCCCACTAGGCGCACGCTTACTTATTCAAGTAATCGAAAAAAAAACATTTAAAAAATATTGCGATTTTTTGAAGGGGTATCAGAATTTTTTGAATGTCGACAGAATTACTCGAGCTCGGAGTTCGAGTCACAGAGTGAGGCCCTGTTGGGACCTCGTACTGTACAATTAATTGTATTTTTGATCATTTTTGGTCACAGATATGACGGATTGTACAAAGTTGTCAAATATTTTCCACAAAAAGGAAAAAGCGGATTCTACGTCTGGCGTTATTGTCTCAGGAGGGACGATTCTACGCCGGCGCCCTGGACGAAAGAGGGACAAGAGAGAATTGCCGCTCTTGGTTTGGAACTTATATGTCCCGAGGGTTACGAAGTAAATGCCGAGAAGGAGAGAAAATCTCGACAGAGCAGCGACAGTACGGAGGAGGATGAACATTCAACGCCGCCGAAGAAAAAATTAAAAGATATTTATCGTTTGGACAAGAAGCTCCTTCGATTCATCAAACATGACACGGTGAACGCGAAACTCTGGGAAGATTGCAAAAATATGCTTTCGGACGGACAATCTGCATTTTTGAAACGAGTTACTGACAGGTAAGACTCTCGTGTCAAGATAATAGAGATTCTTTTTACGTTTGACTATTTATTCAATTTTTGCGTAGATTTTTGTGCGTTTGCTGTCAGGAGCTCGTATATAAACCAGTCACAACCCCGTGCGGTCACAATATTTGCCAGAACTGTTTAAAGAGAGGCTTTCGGGTGGGAGTCTACACATGTCCGACTTGTCGACGCGAATTAGACAAGAATCAGAAGGATCTTGTCAACGAGGCATTGTCGTCGGCGCTGTTGCACCTATTTCCTGGTTACGAAAAAACCAGATAATTATTCTTTTTTACTTTCTTATCTGCTGAACTAGGTGAGCCGTTCGCGATATGATAATACAACGACTTTACGGATAAAGACAAAGATACTATAACGTACAGTTATTTATTACAAGAGAGTTTTACAATATTTTCTTTTATTTAATATGTTTATTTTTTATATTGTTCCCAAATATTTCATAGCGAGATCATTATCAGTTTGCGCGTTGAAACAAGAATGGAGACAGTTTTACTTTGTTCGTCACGTTGCAGTTTCACTGGTCACGTTTTGAGTGAAAGCGGTAAAGGACACTTCGGTACAAGAGACGCATCAAAATGATTTTATTTATTTTTGTCATTTAAATTCGTTTGTTTTACGTGTTTACATACAGAACGCTTTCCTGAGCCGTTCGTAGAAAATATTCACGATACAATTCGAGTCGAAGTGACGAAAGATCGAAAGGAGAACGGAGAAGATAATTGGAACTCCAAGAGAGAGAGACTTGCCGTGCACAATGCGCGCCAACTGGTTTACCGTTTATTTTTTTTTACTTCTTGCTTTTCCGTCCCTAACCTTGCAGCGCGCGTGTCCGCGCTCGATGATAACATCGTACGATCCCCGAAGCTTTCACTCGAGATCATTTTCTCCCCTACCAGTTATTTTTTACACAAACACATCTTCTCGATTCGAACGATCTTGAACATGACAGTTGAAGGCTTCGAGCTATTTCGATTTCTTTTCGAATCTCCGAGGTTACGCAATCAAAATAAATTTTCTCGTTTACCTCACAATTATTGTTTTTACCATTATATTAATATTTGTTTCTGTCAAGAATAAACAATAAAAAACAATGTACAAGATTTATTTTTTTTTTAAAGCGTCATCGAAGTAACGACAGTGATACACCGACAGGGCGAACGAAAGAAAATGCTCGCGGGAAGAAGAGCGCCGGGATCATCGACCTTCGCTCGGAAGACCTTTGTCAGATCTTCCTATCCCCTCGCGCATCAATAAAATTTCACCCAGCGTTCATGATCGCTTTGAAATTAATGGAAAGACGTCCACTCTCTCGCGAGTCATCGTAACTGTAAATAATTTCATTCTCGGTTTAACGGGGCGAGGGGAAAGCATAATATGTGATAGTGGACCACGTTGCAAGTTTCGATCGTGCCTCGTTACTTTTTTTTTACAGCGTATTGCTCAAAATATAATACATTCAACTTTCTCTCCGAGCGAGCAACGCTCTATCTTCTTTTTCTCTGTCTACACGCGTGAATTATGGAGCCTAAGTGCATCAAAGAGCTCACGGAGCTTTTTTTAATACGCAGGAGATAAATTATACGGAAGATTTTTTCCGTAAATGCACACTTCTGGTAACGGATCCGCAAATTGTCGAGGGAATATGCAAACGTGCGCTCTATTCTTCCAGGACAAAGCGAGCAACGGAGTATTTCCTGTCTGCCTCTCGACCCAATTCTCGACGGTGTTGCTGATTTATCGTCAGAGGTCACTATAAATTATTTAATTGTGATATTACACACATGTGCGTATATTTTTTAATCGTGAACTTTGATGTTTCAGATGACAAAAAAAAACGCACGTGCTGACGATGTTTTCTTCAAGAGTAAAAAACACAACGTCCAATGAAACTTGATTGAATAAAGAATCAGCGCCCGGCATCGATTGAATTCTCGATCTAAATACGGATGTTAAAATGCCAACGTATCTCGGCGTCGGTTCACTTCTATCAAAATGTAAATGAAATTTTTTATTCTCGGATTGGATCTATGAAAGAATTTGGCCTCAATGATTCAAACGGTCAATGTCGCTGGGAATTTCCGCGTAAATCTATATATACATTCATTGAAGGAAGAAATGAGGGGAAAAAGCTATCGGAGCCTCTCTCTGTCCCACGTAAACGTGACACTGGCTGCGTGGCTATAATCGTCCGCGCGGGATCGAGCGGAACTGGAAAAAGTGGAAGCGCGGCTGACCCAAAACTGTAAATCGCGAGGTTCTTTTTTTGAATCCTTCTTGTTCATTGTTTCGATAATGGGTTTCGAATGATCTTTCGAGAATGGGGATCAAGTTCAGAAGGCATCCGCACTGTCCAGTGGCCCGTCGCCGCCGCGCGCTCAACGCAACAGCCACCTAACCTACTTCGAGACTGGCTCTCTCTCCCAGTGACGTCACGAGTCCCATCGCGATCGTTCAATTCGAGCGTCTTCGTCGCATGCGGAAATTCTCACCTCAACGTTTCAATCCCCGGTGAAACACGCGACGGACGAAATGTGAAAAAATTTTTGGTATGATCATCCTGGCCCGACTCCGATATCTTTTTTATATCCTCGTTAATGAAATACAGGAATAACATGCATATATAACTATATACTTTCGATCGTAAATGGAGCTTGACTCGACTGAAAGTAATGTCAATTACCGCGCGCGGGCTCATAATTACGGCTTCCGAATAAAACGATATCTTGGCCGAAGATCGGTGAAGCTGCTCGCTCCAATTTAAATCGTAAACGCTTATTCACGGGCGCGCGTCACGCGTGTGAGAGTCGCGGGGCGCGTACGCGGCGACGGCGGCGTCGGCCGATATCGGAAGTGGAACTCGCGCCGACTCGCTATACCCAAACAATGTCAATTTCTCTCGTCTATCTCTTGCACTTTCCCAGTACTTTAAACGCGTATTTCGCTCTTTATACTATATCCGGTGTGATTTCACGCAGAAATTATCCGCGGATCGAGCTATTTCATCAATCCAATTCGAACTTCGTCAAGAACCTTTAGCAATTTTATATCAATATTTTATATTTTTTTGACTGTTCGTTTTTTACCTTCGTGTGTTGAGGCGCTATCAAGAACGCTACCGAGAACAGATTTAGTTGAAAAATATTTAATTGAAAAAATTTCGTTGAAACAACACTTGTTTATTTGAAATAATTAAACTTCAGTTAAATCAACCAAGAATTTAATTCAATTTGCAAAATAATATCGTTGAACGTATTGAAACAAACGAAAGCGACTTGCGGTCTCAAACTCTTGAGCACTAGCAGGATTTTTATTTGCGTCGAAATAACACAATATGTAAATTCGTGGCCTAATTTTTACTACAACGTTTCAGAATTTACAAAATTATTTTTATAACGATGTATTGGTATTTAGAGGGCTCTCACTCGCGAATGGGGAATCGCTTGCCGGTTTCGCGTTTCGTAACGGTGTTGCATTACGAAAACGCCTTTTTTCTTGTTGTTATTTTCTTTTTCGTGCGGGTGTATCCACGTTGTTACAGCAACGGCGATTACGAGAAGGCGGTTATCGTCAGTTTTGTCTCGCACAAGAGTGTCTAATTGACCCGAATTATCGAAAGCACGTACGAGACAAATATTGTGATATCGCTTGACTAAAAAAATGATTATCATTCCTGCAAGAATGAAAATTTCACTATCTTTTTAGACATTGTAAAAATATTTATGCTGTTTGGAAAAACAAACCACAAAGGCACACATCGAATCGCAAAGAATATCTTATCACTTATTGCCATTGAAATCTTTTGTTTTCAAACGTGTTTCCTGACACTATTTGGGAGTTACACGCAATTTTATGGATTTGTTTATCTTGCTATATATTTTTTTCAAACTCCGATGTAACAAAATATGTATATCGAAAAAGGCAAAAGAATTTTTGCGATTCTTTTCATCAATTTTTAATATCAAATCTCATGTTCGCGATATGAAAGGGAAAAAAAATGAACAGCATTATAGAACTTACTATTGAGCTGAATGGAAAGAGATAAAATCGGAGTTTCCGGCAATTTTATTCTCGTTTGATGTCGAATGAGGAATCCTTCGCGTGTTACGTCAACTATCGTAGCACCAAAGCGGCAACAAAAAATTTGCGAGCCAACTTTTCAAATTCTTTCTCGGTCATTGGTATGAAAAAACGGATTTTCGAAAGATTTTATTTTTTATTCACCATCGCGCCTTCACGGAGTTTATTGCACGATTCGAGGAGATAACCGTTGAAGGAATTGTAAAAATAAGGGATTTGAGACACGAGAGCCGCGAACGAGCACTTCGCCACCACCCACCTGCCCGTGTTGACGGCTCGGCGTATACTGCGTTGCATCGGCTTCCTCGAGCCGATCGCGAGTACTCTTGGCCGTCCCGCTAAACGCGTTTGATTTTCTCCGACTCCCGGATTGGCCAATTTTTCGGTTCAACGCCCGAATCTACGGACACAACGCGAGCAAACAAAAACTAACTACAAGGAAGCTCATTCACTGAAGTATCTTCGTAAAATTACAATGAGCAGCAACGATATATTTTACAATTTTTTACATTAATTTCTCATTGTCGAATCTCATTTTATTCCCATTAGATCTCAAATTCATTTTTTATCTTCCGTAATTCGTATAGTAATTACCGTAATGAGCAACTAATGTTAAACTGTGAAACGAATAATCATTAGAAAAAGTGAATTTGAGAAATTAATGAGACAATAGTACTTGAAAGAATGACTCATTCTGCCCTTTCTTATTAAACCGTTCGAAAATTGCTTGTTTCCTCTCTCTCTGTTTCTCTCGGAGGATACTCTCAGTATTAGAATCCCGTTATCGTATAATACGGCTTTGCAACATGACCTCAACCTCTCTCTATATACACACGAATTTTGATACTTGGCTTCTTCGTTACGGGATCACTCACGTGTCACGTTACAGTAAAATAAGCAACTTTCTGTACCGTGTAAATAAAAAATTGGCGTATCATTGATTTCTCAAAAATAATATAAATTTAAATAATTTACTGCAGTTATTAAATTTTTATGGATTTTAACGAAAGTTGTGTGATTTTTTCAAACAGTGACTAAATTTGTCAAAGAGAAATGGGCTCAAGGAAAACCGGTTGATTTTTTTCTCTCGATTTTGTTTAAATTGTATTCACTGTAGATAATCTTGATATATATTTTTTTGTGTGCTTATTTAATATTGGTAAGAATCCGATCGTTGATAAGAAAGGAATCGCGGTGATTGTGCGTCGGTCGTACAGTTTTCGAGCTTCACTCTTTGCACCGTCGATAAAAAATAATGCGTTTCGAGCGCCGGAGCGCGCGCCGAGTTGCTCGAATCCGATTGGTTGCCTTGCATTGTGTACATGACAACCGGCGGTGCCGGCGCCGTGTGTATCGTGAAACTCACAAGTTCTCCGGCCTACCAACAATCATTCATTCACCGTGCGGCCAGGAGTGCGTGAGAGTTTCATCACGCGCGTTCCGGAGCTTCGATCTAACGAATTGTCGAGTTTGTTCGCGTCCAAACAAAAAAAAACAAAAACGTTATTCTCTCGCTTCTCGAGTCATAAAAATTGCGCTCTCGCACGTGACTGAGTCAACGTAAACGGGAAGAGTGTTTATTTATTTTTTTGGTGCACCTGCTGTGTGAAAAATTAGCGGTCCGGTGGAATCGAGCGGGAATATGCAACGCCGATGAATCGTTGACGTTTTATGGTGAGTACAAACAACATTCTTTTTCAATTATGCCAATTTACTTGGAATTTCGTTTTTACACCGAATATATACCTTATTATTGCCAATAAATATCTAATCTGTCGTACAAAAATGTTTACGAGAAAAAAAGGAGAGAATATGCCGAATGAAAAAACGGTTACATTTTGGAAGATCGTTAAATGTTGATGTTCGTATAGATTGTGCGATAACTTGATATTGTAAGTTGGGGTTGAACTACCGGGTTGAAAATGGGAATAAAGTTATATGTATAGTGTAAAAGCGTCATGTGGTAGGTTTACACGCGACGACCTGCGGGCTACGATGATTTCGTACTTCCGGGAGAGAAGGCAGATCATTATATCGCATGTGGTCTAGTTGCATTATAATCATAACCCGACGAAAACTTTCCACGCGTCAGCTTGCTAGCTTCTCGAATTAATCCGATATCCCGCTAAAAGTGCAAGGGAACGGAGACAAATTTTCTCGCATTCGCGTTCGCACAGAGATGCGTTGACTGTCCGCGCATTCGACTCTTTTCCGTGGGATGTCGCGGAAATCGCCCCGGGCTCCCGAAAAAATAACCAATTCGTGGAAAATCGCCTCTCGAGATCCCCGTATTCAAAACAATAGAAATTGAAAGACGGAATTATGTATATAAAACAGAAAGAACGAAAAACACAACGATGGAAAAATGTTACGAATATTATTCGTTCCTATTTTTTCTCATTTGTTTTATCTAAGATTTGCTTGGCTCCGAAACTCGTTGATCGTTAGTTGAAGCACATAATATACATTCGCATTCCCGAGCTAGCCAGATTCGAAGATTACAAAGTTCTCCGCGAGTCTCGCGCGAGGAATAAACAGACGCGAGGGTAAATGGAATAAAGCTTGAGATATGTATCGTTTTGGATGCTCACAAAGGGTCGCCATAATAATACCCAAATGCGCCGCTTTTTTTTCTCATCATCTCGCTCACGTAACAATGCATGCTGGCGCGAGTCTATTCCCATTATCTGGCACAAGCTCGTTTTTTTTTGTTCGTTATTTTTTTTTGATATTGCGAACGAACGATTAAAAATTAAATAAAAAATTGTGATTCCATACCGGCAGGCTTGCTGAACTTTCCAATTGAACTTTCGCGTCCCTGAACTCCGTGAAATCGTTACAGGCCGATTGAAGATTACAGTCCCAGCATTCACCGAGAATAAAAATTCAAAAAAAAAAAATTGCTTCCACACGCGTTCCCTTGTTTTTCTTTTTGTCTCGCTTTTTTTTACATTCGTGAATGCTGGGACTGTAATGTTTTATAAATACACATAAAAAGAGAAGAGGTAGGAAAAAATGAGAAACTGGATTTATCGGAGCTTAGATCGAGACATTGGACACAAAGAGGCTCGTTCAACGAGTAACGTGAAAGCACGTGGACCTTTTCACATTAATACGCGGACATGCAAAATCATACAAAAGACTCATTTAATCGATGATGAATGAAACGACGGTTTCGATCTGTTATTTTTTCAATATTATTTTTATTCTTTATATTCTCACAAGTTGCTCGTTATTCTTTTTTTCAATCTGCCGCGTGAATAAATCGAAAGTGACAGGATGTGCAATTTTTCTTTCTGCAACCCGCGATCGAGATTTATTCTTCTATTCGGCGTTCTTTTCACATTCCGTGCTCCGATTTTTCTCTCGAGTGGGAATTCCTCAAGACTCGCTTATACTTTAATTAATTAAGAGACTTTTGCTGATTGATCGTTACCTCTGATTTATACGAATTTTTTTTTCTTTGTTACAAATATTTGACATTTTTTTATTTACTTTGTGGAATATTAAACAAATTTTTTTTTCATCTTCAAATCACGGGATCGACGGGTTTCTTGATCGGGACGTGCGATGGGAATTATCGGTGCTCTTTAACAAATTACCTTGACACCCTTCGGTACGATACGATCGTGATCCCATCGGCGACGGGAAATACAAGAGAAATCGATTGCTCGCGTTTTATTCCAAATGCAAAACTCCTACATTTTTTATTTTTCCCTCACTTTTTATTTATTCATACTTCGCAAGAATTATAAATATAGGATTTTCATATATGTCATTGTATAATATTTTTACTTTGAAAACTTTATAAAAAAACGCGATTCTTCCTGGATTCGAGAATGAAAAATTGCTGACGCGCCGAAGAATATCCGTCGGCTTGAATTCCACGCGATGTCAAATAAATATCAGGAAGTCACAAAATATTTTTACAGCCTTGTAAAAATTTCTCGTCGATCTGGAAACTTTTGGTAAAGTAAGAGGGAGAGGACGATATTTCGATCTTTGTTCTTTTTTATTGTCTCTTTTTTATGGATTTTTTTTTCATGAACCGAGACGACTTCTCTCGGAGTTGCAGAGATGATCTCTTGCTTCTTGAGGAAATTATTTAAACCGAGTTTCCAATAGGGGGTTGTAGCCTTCTCCACTGAAAGGTTTCCCCCGACCTCCAATTCGCTCGCACAGTCTTGAATACACTCGGTTCATTCAATAAAAACGCTTTCATCGATTAAACAAAAAAAACCACTCTCTGTGTCGTGAATTTCGGAAATTCCTACTGGCACAGAAGTGTGGCGAAAGTGAGCGTGCGAAAACTCCGTAAAATTGAAAAAAAAAGTAAAATAATAAAAAAAAAACAAAGCGCGATCTGGTTCGTTGACCCAATATCGAGTTTTATCACTTGGCGGATCGGAAATTAAACTCTTTCGTTATAGAATCGCGCGAAACGGGAGTGTTGTCTCGGTATAAAAGGTAGAAAAATCGATTGCGCAACTTTGCCGGGATTTCAACAACAGAGAGAGAGAGAGAAAGAGAGGGTACGGCTCGTGCCAAGTGTAATCGGTGATCCTAATTTTGACGAGATTCTTAAGTTCCTCCGCGAGAAGTATATAGCTTTATCGCCCCGAAGAATCTGGAATACTTCGGGACTCTCGTGAAAACTTTCTCGGGGAATAAAAACAGAGAAAATAAATGAAGCAATCGCGATAAGAAAAAGTACTTTCTCGTTATCGTGACGGTTCACGAATTTTTTTTCAGTCGTCAAAAATTTTTTTAACCCCGGGAGGATTTCCGGTCCCGTATACGTATATAGAGCAATATAAAAATGTTCTTCGCGTAGAAGTTACATCTGACCGTTCCATAATAAAATGTTCTTCGGTCCACTAAAATATTTCGATCGACCGATGCATGGGGGAATTTCGTTTTTCAAAAGTATAATGAAATTTACTTTTCGATAAAAATTCGAAGCTGTGACTAAAAGATAAGCAAACGGATGAAATTAAATAACGAGAACGAACGAAAGTCACACAAGCTCGTCGGCAAGAATTGTTAAATTCGATTGGGTGAAAGAATAATAAACAGAGAGTGATCGCGCTCATTGAAATTCTGAGGATGGTGTATGAGTAACGCGATAGTTTTCCAACGTGAATGTTTCTCGTCTGGGTTAATGCCGTACATTTCGAATTGTTAGCGTAGGTGGCTCGCCAGGTGTATGCACACGTTCGTACCTTGCTCTCTGTTCTCTTCTAATTCACTAACCCTTCTTTCTCTCTCTCTCTCTCTCTCTCTTTCTGTCTCTCGCTCCTCGATGTTGACCCTCTGCTCGGATCACCGAAGCGTAACGTTTAGTCGTCCACCGGCAAGAAGCAGCTTTTCATTCTTTCAGCGTGTCTGGCGACGAGGCGAGCTCTCTCGGTATAGATTCAAATAAGATATAGAGAAAAAAAGAAACACATTTTTATTATTTTACAATTTTTCATATGTTTCATCGACGTTTCGGTCTCTTCCTCAAATTCAAAATGATCATGAACCTATCTTTCTCACTCTTTTTCATTTACAGTTTTAAATTCGAGTTTTGGATGAGTTCTCTGAAAGAATTTGGGATAAATTTATTCGATCTTTGGTCTCGATTATATTTTCCCACAATTTTCGGAACTTCAATAACTATGAAAATAAGAGAAAGAGAGAAAGAAACGCGTATGCGTGGAATTTCTTTTTCTGTTCAAAGATTGGACATTACCATGACAATTCCTCGTTACTTTCACGTGGTATTTTCAATAACGCGAGCGCGTGTGACCGCGACGAAGCAACGAGTCACGACCAGCCTTTTTCTCTTTCTATTTTTTTTTTTGGTTTCATTCCCCATCTCTCTCTCTCCTCCTCTCGTCCATCGTACGTGTCGTTTTCTTGCACGTATTCGACCTTCCTTACTGAGAAACTTCAAAGGATGTTCGTGTTACGATTGAAGAAGATTCCATCCAATCGCGAACCGCCGGGACTCTTTCCAAATTTATATTTCGCGGTCGGTCGAAGGAAAAAAATCTCACCGAAACATTTGCTGATCATCTGTATCCGCACGTTTGCAAATATTTTCGACAAAAAATAACAAAGTATGAAAAAAGTCTTCATCGGGTGAAAATTATTTTATTTAGGAAGCTAATCATTGAATAAAAGATATTACGTAAATAAATGTTTTACACGTACATGGGGGAAATCTATTTAAAAAGATACAATTGAACAATAAAGAAAAATGGGAAAAAAATTGAGGAAGAAAAATCGAAAAACAGGATGAGACAAGAATGGAGAAAGTTTTGAGAGAAAAGATTATTGTCGGCGTGATTCCCACGAGGAGATCAGCGAAGCTCGAAAAGACGTCTGGCAACGAAAATGGGAAAAAAAAGAAAGAGTGAAGCGTGCACGGTCAGTAACGTCTTAATTATCTAAAATTATATCTCAACGAGGGCGTGCGTGATAAAAGACTCGAAGTAGATGGCGCACTCGTGGATTAAAAAGAAAAAAAAGAAGTGGAGGAGCGCCGGAAGTTTCTCGGAATTTTATTTCTGTGCATCTCCTCGCACGGGTTAAAAATAGCAAAGGGCGCCACACTCTGTAAACAAAATGGCGGAACTTTTAGAGCTTCGAGATAAAAAAAAATGAATGGAAATTAAAAGTGCACTAAAAGAAAGAAGATGGCGGAACTTTTGGAGCATTGATGAAAAAGAGATAAAAGCAAAAAATATATTCCTGCGGAGCAATCTGGCCCTTGTCGAAGAAAACACTCGAGAATGTCGCTCTCGATTCGTCGAGTGCGCGATCTCGTTAATCCCGAAAAATAATAAAAGATATGGCGTGGGAAGTCGAGTGTGGGGTAGGCTTGCAAATTCCCCTCTTTATTTCTTTTTTCTTCTCGCTCTCTTGTTCTCTTTTTTCTTTTCTTTTTTAACTTCGACACGGGATAGTGCGGGGGACGAATTTTATGGGCGAAAAGAAATTCGAGCACGCATATAGTCGTAATAATGACAATAATTTTAAAAGATTCGAAAAAAAGTTCGTGGTACGATTTTTTAGATGCAAAAAAATGGTAAATGTCTTAACGGGATTCTTCGTTTAGTGAGTCGTTCGTTTTTTCTCTTGAAAAAAAAATGAACAATGAGACGACAAACAAATTCTTTTATTTGTGAGTTGCCAACGAACTTGTCCCCCCGGAGACAAATTAGAGAACAAACACGCCTCCTCTTCTTTTTTTCTTCATCCCGGTCTTTCTCCTCGAAGAGATTTCTCAGTGATTAACGAGTCGACTTGACACCGAACGTACGAGCTGTGCGGCAAATATGTCGGGAGTTCGTAAATATAAAGTGAATTCGATTTTTTAACGAGGATAAAACACATAAAATAAAATATATTTGTTTTATTTTTTTAAAAAGTTGGTACCACGATAAAATACTGTAAAAAGTAGTTTTTTGTCATTGCGAAATACTGGTGAATATACGATCGACTCGTAAAATATTCTTGCAAGGAGAGCACACATTCGAAACAATCGCTATTTAAAATCTTGACGAAAAAAGGAAGACTTCGGTGGAGGAGAATGAGAGAAAAAAAAAGGAAAACGTAAGCGGGACTTTAACGAAGTGTGTTTTTGCTTTAGCGCAGTGAGAAAGATCATAACTCTGATCTAGTATTTAATGTACGTAGCAATTTAAGGTCGTTGCGGAGCTCTCGGAGAGCTCTTTTTGCGCCACCGTGCCTCCAGCTAATCAGAACTTTAATTATTATATTTTTTTTTATTCGCCCGAGAGATAGTCCATTCTTGCTCGCTCTTGTCTCAAAGATCTCGCTGTTCGCATCAGTCGCACAATTGCGCGTGCATTCGTATGGAAATGCTTAATAATTGGACTCGCAGCTGTTCTCTTCTCTCGGATCCTGTCTGTCAACCCTCAAAGGTCGACCAGGAGGAAGAATAACTTCGTAGAAATTTGCTACACGAGAGAATCTTTACGCTTCTCTTTCGTTATCAAAGGAAAACGAGTTTTAACATTTCGTCACGGCGAAATCTCGTGAGAACTTCTGCCATTTTTTTCCTCCATGCTGTTTGTTATATAACTTATTGTTTCTAGAAAAGCGTAAAAAATTGATGTACCACTTTTTTCTGATGTTTGATGTTCTTCCGGAAAATAAAAGTTTCTCGGAAACTCTTCCCGACTCTACATACATATATATAAGATATACGTGCGGTCGCGCGAATGTTTGGTGTCAAAAATGTTCTTTATCGAGTCTTGGAAGGATCAAAGAGTGATTTTTTTCACTTAAATTTTCGGTCGGTGCATCGAAATTCTTATCTCTGGTGGAAAGGACGAGATTGAAAGAGGAAACCTGTTGGTCGCGCGTGTGAGACACGCCGTGATTGTGTTTGATCAAACAAGAGCTAGCTCCGCTCTCTCGCTTTCCCCCTTTCCTCCACACACTATCCCTGTTTACATCAATTTCGTGTGTACACTTGTGCTGCGATAGGACAAGCATTCCACCATCTGAATATATATCCTTTTCTTGATGGCATAAAACAGAGAGTCCGCGTACACTCAATTTCAACATTTTCCATCAACCGTGTATATATTATTTTTACAAAATTCTACGTATCAAAAATATATTCAAAAAAATATATGTTAAAAAATTCATTCTTTCGAGATTGAAACTTAAATTTGGCATTTTTAAAGATTTATCATTTTAAAAACAATTTTCGGTCGTATACTAAAATTTAAGAGAGCGGAAAGTTAAAACTTTTATTGTACGTGCAATAAGGAAAAAGAATATAATCACGCGGTACTTAAACTATTCATGGAGTACTGTTTTTTTGAAAATGAACCGAATAATTTTCGTAAAGTGAGCGCTTTTGTTGCTATCTCTGGCTCTATTTTCTCCCAAGTCCGGAGTCTGTGAAACTGCGAATTGCCATCAGCGCGCCTATTACTCAAAAGTAACGGGTTTGCGCTTTTAAAAAGAAAACGTTCCTTAAAATCCTTGCGCTCGCCGTGTGTGCACGCGAGTTTTATGAGCTGGGAACACACGTAGCGCGATCGTAACACCACGTAGAGCAAATAACCGTAAAACTTTCAAATACCCAAATTCGTGACTGGGCGATGAGAGGGTGCTAGGCAAAACTTCAAAAAAGAAAAAAAAAATTCCTAGTCGATTTGCAATATTGCAATACTCAAGATATAAAATAAATATTTTTCGCAGATGTTCGAAAGTTAAAAATTATTGATAATTGAGATCACGTGTTCGTAAATCACGCGATAGGAAGATATACACATTAATCTGACTTATTTCGGTAGCGAGTAACGAGAGGAGGAAAAATTTTGTGCGGCGCGTGAACGAGCAAAAGTAGCGAATTTATGATTATATTTGCATTGGCCCGCGTGATTATACACATTGGGGAAGAGGAAAAGAGCGCGAAGAGTACACACAGTCCGCGATACTAAATTACGACGGATGAGATTCTTGGTCCTCGATCGTTTTTTTTTCTCCTTCTTTTCGCTCATTTTTCCCCTCGGATGCCAGTGACGTGGCGGGCCCTCTCGTACTTTTATCCTTACCTCTCGGACGTAACCCTATACTTAGCGGGTAATCGCCGGGCGATATACCATACTTATTAACGAATATAATGATCGCGCGCGCGCGCTCTTTCGCGACGGAACATTTGAAAATCCGGTGCTGCGCCCTCGCGGGGACGCGACGAGTTTTCGGCCCGCGTGTCCCTCTTTTTATTCATCTTTATTTCTCATCGTTCTTCTCTCTTCTCTCTCTATCTCTCTTATTTCGCATTTGCTTTTCATTTTTTCGTCCCGTTGTGTGTTACTCTTCCTTTGCCTATTTCTTTGTCTCATATTCTCTTATTCGCTCTTTTCTTCCCGGCCACGAATCATCGACGGGAACCGACTTCATCTTTTTTTTTTCAAGCTGCTCCGTCTCTCTTCCTCTCGCAAGGTTCCAGGCCTTCGTGCTTCGTATATCATTATCTGCTTATCCAGGCTCGTGTGGGTAACCTTCTCAAAGTCCCGGGACCGTAGACTCCGAGAACTCCGACTCGTTCATTTTTTTTCTTCCTCTCGTTTTCTTCCCATATTTTTTTTTCTCTCTCTCTCTCTCTCTCGTTTTCTTCCCATGTTTCTATCTCTCTCTCTCGTTCTCTCCTTTTCTCTTTCCCTTTCGGAATTTCCTATCTTTATACCTCACATTAAACTTCACAACGAGCAGTCGACGTATATTTGTTGAAAACTCGTATTTACTCCCGTAACGAGAACTTTTGACGTTCTGATGATTTTTCCATTTTTCCGATTACCTCTGTTAACAATTTTCCATCATCAAAAACTTGTTGTTGATTTATCGACAAAGTTTGGCCGATGATCGATTATCGGGAACAGAAAAAAAAAATTGGAGATGCCGGGGATCGAACCCGGGGCCTTTCACATGCAAAGCGAACGCTCTACCACTGAGCTACATCCCCGCGTCAGTATTCAAGCACATTTTATCGTATAAATATAAACGTCCGGATTTGTCTTGATTTTTTCCTCTTTATAAGCGAGACTCACTCATTTTCAGTGTCATCTCTATTCTTAAGATGAAAACAATTATTCCTCACAGTTTTAATGAAAATAATAATGATAAAAAGTGAGGAAACATTAGTATTAAAATTTCTCGAAACGATCATGAGAAAAATGGCTCTGGAATTTTGTTCGTACCCTCGATTTGCATTTTCCATTTATCATTTTTCTCTCTTACGAATCACTTAACCGCGAGATTCCCGTTTCCGCTCGGAGCGAGCCTCGTTGACGTCTTGTTAATAAAATCTCGTTGCACGCAACTCGAACCTGTATTTAGCGTGTACTAAAATCCACAAATGAAATGAGAACAGTAATACACACAGAAGAAATAAATAAAAAGTGTACCTCCGTATTAATTTTTTTCCCACAATTTTCGTTTGTTTTTGCATTTGTCAGATTTACACTTTTTGTTATTATCATTTTATTCAGCACAAAACTGTGTATCTTTATATGATATGTGGAAAAGCATTTTTTCTTTAATTTCGAGATGAAAATCGAGTTTGTATTTCAGGCGTTTATTGGAGTAAAATTCAATTAAATTGTAATTGTTTAATCGTTCGGAATGGGGCTGAGTATAGTTCGTTGTTTCGAAAAATATGTCTGGGATATAGACGAGACGCTGTTTTCGCTAATCGAGAAAGCTCGTTAAGCTTCGTACTGTCGAGACTAATTGCCAAATCTAATTTAACGTCAGGTCAAAAGTTCCCATCGGTTTCGAGACAAATTGCGGAGGCTTGAGTAAGCGCAAATTGTTACATCTGATCGAATCACTTCAGACGGGAATGTAAGATTGTAGAGATTTCAATTTTTTTTAATTCGCAGTTTTAAACAATTGCTATTGTATTGTTTAAATAAAATTTTTCATTATTATACATATATTTATCAAATGATACGAATATTGAAGTTTATGTAGGAAATAAAATATTTGGATGTCTGAATCCCAAATACGCTTTTGTGACGGTTTGACCCTTTTTGGAAGTTGGCCAATTTTCTTTGGAGCGCAATAAGGAGTGCGTGGCGTCTCGGGTCTCAAAAGCGGGAGGCACTCGAAATACGTCTCGCGAGGCAACACGTACGTTCTCGAGTCGATGGAAGCGCGCAACTCGAATTAGGGAGAGAATAATCTTGGACATAAGGCTCCGACTGGCGCCTCCGCTTTATTTTGTCTCTGTGAATTCTTCGGCCACTTTTTTCACCCGTTTCAACCGCAGACGCGACGTTATCCACGAATAATTGCCGCGAGCATCCCGTCTGCCATCATTTTTTTCCTCCTTTTGTCATATTTGGAATTTTGTTGCTTGCGATGAGTTCTGGCTCGCTTCCAGCATTTTGTCCCGCAATAGTCATTTTTAGGGAATCCTAAACAGTCCGACATTTCTCCTGTCACGACGACTATCGATCAAACTTGAATTTAAAACCTTTCATCGCCATTTTCATTATTTATGCTTTTGAAAAATTTTAACTAGCATTTTCCGATAGTCTTTTCTTTTCTTTTTTCTTCATCAAGTATAAGACATGGAATTTTTCGAGTTGTCAATCTCAAGAAAGATTTCTACAAGTTGTCCTTAAGGTCGAGAGCGGCCTCGGCGGAAACGAGTTTTCCACGTGGATGAGAAGAGTGAGAGAGAGGATGCGCAAAAAGCTGTTCACCGCTCGAACGAAGAAAATACGAAGGGAACTCGAACAGTCGAGGACAAGAATGAGTGCAGGAATAGTTTCTCTTCTTCCTTTTCTCTTCTCCTCTCCGGCTCTATTCTTCCATTTTATTTTTACGATTATTGGTGCCATCATTATTTTTATAACTTCAGAGACACGACGTTGAAAATAATTTATTGCGTCACGATCCCAGTCGATTTTAAATCATGTTATAATAAAAAACATTCCATTGAAAAAGAGTACATAACCAGCCTTGAAAAAAATTAATAGGAAAAAAATCTATTTTTTGCTTATTAAAAGTTGTGTTCATTGAAAAATAATACCAATAACCTAAGTTTTTAATACTTCCATATCGAACGCACGTTTTATTTTTTAAGTACACTAAAAAGAAACATTTCAATTTCGCATATTTGAACGTATCATAATACTTTTTTCATCACGTTTTTTCATTCCATTCTCGTTCTCCAAACAAGAGCCCAAAAGTTTTCGACTTCGGTCACGTTGCTCGGCGAAGGGCTGGCCGAGTGTGTTTCGCGAAACGCGTGCGCAGGGAGGAGTTAAAACTTTTTTTCCGAAGTCGAAAAGAGCGACGGAGAGGAAAGAAAAGAGGAGGAGGAGGAGGAAGGGAAAATTTCGTTGCACGTGTCCTGCCATATGCCATGGATTCCCAATTTACTCGTTTCCAGTGTTGAGCCATCAATGAGAGAGAATCCACTCGAGGCTTCTCGTTACGCTCCGTGCACGCGCCTCCTCATCCCTTCTCCCCCAATTTACAAAGAATTCCACTCTTCAAAATCATTCATTCGAAGTCAATAACGAGGATCTAAGTCTCTATTCTTCATACATCACTTCGTCACTATAATCAATTCTTAAATATTCTATATTTTATTAAATATGTCGACCCTTATCTTGTTTTTGATAATTACAATTCAAAAAATTACAACACAATTTGTTTCGTAATTATCGAATATAGGAATAAACGACTATATTCTATATATAATTATCTTTTTTATATACGAGAATTTCACTGCGATGAAATAATTTAATGATAAACCGCAATACAAGATTGTTTGATTGGTCTTTTGTAATTTTGTCTAACAAGAGAAATTAGGAGAAAATTATTGGTTTTTTTTCTTCTTAGTTTTTGGTCGAATTGTTTGGTGTAATATATACACGTGTAGCGAAAGCCCTCGAGGCAGTTGACGAGGAGCATCAGGTTAATTGGCGGCTTTTAGAGTGGCGCTTTAGCGTTGCGTAAGGAGAGACGACGGTAGCCCTACAAGCGTAAGATGTCTATACAGATACAGAATTCTCCGTCGAGCACAAACTCGAGAACTAATTAACCATTAGACGCTCGGGCTCACCCGCCGATCGGCTCCTCATATATATACTTCCTTCCCGGCCTCTCTCCACTGTAAAACGAGACCCTTTTCATTCTTGTCATTTATTCCTCCACACTTTCCCGCTACCTTAAAACTCCTCCTCCCTCGACTCTCACTTTACTTTTCAACGAGTCCCGTGCACGGAAATGAAAATCGTCGGGTAAGAATTCCAATTGGTGTAAAAAAAAAAATTTTGTTGCCTCTCGTAAAAAAAAAATGTTCATCACCATATCTCGCAAAATGAAATAATTTGATCGTCGAAGAAATATATTTTGTAATATTGCGTACAGTTTTGAAAAATTAATTTTGAAAAGTGGTTCGAGAGTCGACACGGATCGATTTAACAATCGAGAAATTTTTGAACGCGTAAGAAAAAAAAATGGAGATAAATCTGAGAGGAATAAGAAGAAGAATTCGCGGCCACCAACGAAGTTGCTCGCGAGGGGGTTTGAGGGTGCGCGGACACGCCTCCGGAGCGATTCTAAAAGGCATACATTGTTTACCATTTTTTTCTTCCGAAGCGTATGCGAACACGTGTAGACGATATCAATAACAATTATATACATACGCGCGCATCAATATCGCGAAACAAAAAGAACGAAAAAGTAACAAGCAAAAGAAGAATAAATGGCAGTTAGAAAGAGGCCGGGGGAACCTTGCCCACTTCCGTCGATCCAGAGATATACGCGCGTCATTTTTCTCCATCCCGCTCGCGGAAATTTTTATTATGGCTTACGTCTGTTACAAAAGCTAACCCTTTTTAATTTAACTCCCGAGAAGGCGGACAGAGAGGACGGAGGCGAACAAAAAAACTAAGAGAAAAGATCGTCAGAAATAAGAATGGGGGGGAACATTTTTTTTATCGCGCCATAGCGAAGGGAATGAGAATAAATAAGAATAAACCGTAATAATTTTTCAACAATCGAGTAAAAATAAGTGTGACAGAGGTAAAAAAAAATTATAAAATTAAAGTGAGTTAGGGAGAGAAAAAACGTTTTTAAAGTATCACGCATGAGAGAGCGAGAAAAGGAAAGGGAGAGAGAGAGAGAAAGAGAAGGAAATAAAAACAGAAAAAGGGCGTATATCGTACCGCACGCGCGAGCGTATATTTGCTCAACAATAAACCATAAGGGATTATAGGTTTTCTCTCTCCGTCGCTCTCCCGCGTTCTCTTTGCCGAACAATAAAGCTGCGGAACGATAAACGATATTCCGTCGATGCGAGGCGGGCTCGGGACAAGGGGTCCTCTCGCATATAAATGCGCGCGGACATCCCCCGTTAAAAAAAGTCGAGAAAACAAAGAATCGCGAAAAAAAGGAATAAACGAAATAAGAGAGAGAGAGCCGAGGCGAAATAAAAATTTCTCGCGCGCTTCGGGACTCACAATTTCGCATTTGCAGTTATTATATCGGCTTCGCGGATTAGAAGGACGCGCACGTCTCGTTGACTCATTGCGAATTTTTCCATCTTCCTCCCCATCCTTCTTTCAATTCGTACATTTTATTTTTTACACCTTAAACAATTACGTCCGTCTTTTACAAGAATATAAAATTTGTGTATGTCTGTGGGAGAATAAATTTAATTTTACGAGTGAAAACGAGTTAAAAAAAGTATTAAAAAAAACCATAATAGAACCGCGCGCACGGCTTGTTTTTTCTCCCATGGCGATGCGAGCGCCGCGCGCGGCCTCGAAGCGAATTAAAATGCGCGAGCCGTTCTCCGGGATCCGCTAAACGGCGAAAGAATGTTTTCTTAAAAATCCGCACGTACGGATGTGTTTTGTGTTTACGCGCGATGCGTCGTAGAGAAATCCTTCGGAACAAGGCGGTTGGCTCGAAGAAACATATGCGCGAGAAAGAGGGAAGAAAGAGAGAGAGAGAGAGAGAGAGAGAGAGAGATGGAGAACGCGCAAGGAAGAAATAAAAGTGAGGTTAGACTGTGAAGTATGCGCGCAAAACCGAGCGCGAGGGCTCTCTGAATCATGCATCGGTTCCCATCGCCGATGCCTTCGATCTTTTCCAACGCCGCCATTTTTCTTTTCTTCACTCGAGAATTTTTGCCTCGAACGTGCACGGAAATTTCTGTCCGTGAATAAAGTTTCACCACCCCGTTATTCATCATCGCGAGAACGGAGGTTTCTTCGCGCGCCATTTTTCCCTTATATGATCATGTATTTTATTACATAAAAAACAAAACCAAATAAATAATCTCTCTTCTTCCATTTGGCAAAAATCTACAATAATCGAAAAAACGAAAGCTGAATTGCAGTATACGTGCTCTCAATATATAGGGCAGCTTGTAATAGGCCCGCTTCCCCAGTTTCTCGCTCAAGCAATTTTTTTTTTCGATCTTAAGAGCCTGCTTGATCAGAAATTTCTCGTAGATAACGAAAATTCTACATATTCGGAATGGAATACCCTACAAGATCAGGGTACCCATGACGAGTGAGTTTACATGCAAGACAGGAAGGCGTGTTAAACTTCCAAGCATTCGGCCCTAATGAGAGCAGCGAATATTGAAAAGAGGGACGGGGAGAGGGAGTGAATATAAGCGTGGAGCGTGGGCCTCGTGGAGGTGCCCGAATTCCACGAAAAACTCTTCCCTTTGAGGGCCCTATTAAGGAGGTATTATCGTTTCTCACGTGAAAATTATTTTCCAACTTTTTTCGCTAAAATTTGGCACACATTGAGATTAATGTGATATCTAACTTGTGTCCGTCTGCAAATCACGATATTTATCTTTGAAAATCGCGTTTTTTTGGTGACTCTCATATATGACCGCATGTTAAAAGTTGCGATTTTACACAATGAATAACTCAACATCTGCACGGTAAAGCTTCCTAAAATTTGAAACACATTTTAATATGACATTAAAGTACTTAAATATTAATTTCCGTCAGATTAACTTGGAAATAATTTCGCTTGATGATTTTTGCCTTTACTTTACACGTAGGATGAATGCGCCCGGGCGAGGATTCGATAATACCTCCCTAAGAGCGCGCGCTGAATTCATCTTTGGAACTCGAAAAAAAGATTTTTTATTCATCCGCTATTTTGTTGTGCAACTTCTATCGCTGAAAAAATATATTGCAAATCATAATAATAACCGTGTAATCTCGTTTTAATTAAAAGCAGAAGAGATGAAGTAATTAAAACTCGCCTATATACCTATATGGAGAAAAAAAAATGAAGGCGAAAAGGAATAAGAAATCCATTAGCGAATGTGATGAAAGTGAAGACAACGCGTGGTTACGAGATTATTAACCTGTCAATCAGGCATAATAGTACGGATAATTCCGCAATGTTAATGCATCAAAGGTCGACGTAAGCGCAGAGGATGGCGATATATGTTTGTCGTCGAGTGTATATACCAACGGCGTGTAAGCTGTCAAGAGCACGGGAGGTTACAACGCGGCTCTGCTGCTCCGACGATATTCGATCTCGTATAATATAGACAATAATAACAATAATAATAATAATAAGGTTGTGGCAAGAGGGCAATTACATGGCTGCTCCGCTCACAATTAAAGCCGGTCTCAAAGGCAGGACCGTATTATCTATTCTACGAAATTCCGAGGACTTTCGCGCACGTATAGCCCGGAGGTAAACCGCGAAGCGCGCGATTGACCGAAAAGGATCCTCTGTAGCTTTGAACGTTGAAAATTCGTTTTGAGGTTTTTGGAAACAAAAAATTCGACATTTTTTGAGAAATCTTCCAATCGATATTTTCTTTACACCGTCATATACAGTATATTTTTGTAATACTTTCATAAACCGGAGAAAAATGTATATACTAATATATATAGGAAGTAAAGAGAGAGTGAGAGAGAGTAAGAAGTAAATAATAAAAGTTCTCTTGTCACTCTCCTTTCACGAGAGGCGGAATTGTGAAAATATAAAAAAAAATGTCAGGGAGATCGCGAGGTAAAAAAATCTCCGGGCTACGAAATATCACGTAGTTCACCCGAGACTCGTGATTCGACTCTTTTTTTTCTCTTGCTCTTTCTCTCTCTTTCTCTCTATCTTTATTTTCCTGCCCGCAAACGTCCTCTACGTGGAATGTATAATGTCTTCTTCCCGGAAGGAATTTTTTTCGTCCCGTCGCTCCCTCGCTCCATTTCGATGGAAATCGAGCGACCGCCCCGCTCCACGTCAGATTTCCTTCCCGGTCCCTGAATATGCATCCGTGTAAAAATTAGAAAATAATTTCGCGAGTTATCCCACATCTGATCTCGGATTTTAGAGAACGATTCGAGGAGGGAGCGAGAACGCGCGCTCTCGAGCTCGCTCGAAACTTATTCTCACTCGAGCCAGCACCCGCTTTATATTTTTTTCGACGGACACCTGTTGGAAATTTTTATAAATTTCACAATTATAAGATATAAACGTGTACATATAATATATTTTTCATATTAAGAACTAGAGCGAACATATCATTATTTATTTGCTCTTATCGATATTAAATTTTTATATGAATAAATACATGATTGCATAAATTTTTCTACTTTGAAAAAAAAATTGAAAATATGAGTGAGAATACAAATAAAAATAGGTTTCGAAACATATACAGATCCTGGCGAGTCATCGTTCATTCTAATAACCAATTTTCGACACAATCTGCCGAATCGTGCGGACTTTCACCGGGCACGGTGCTTTTTCGGTGCTAAAATACGAAGGCGCGAGAGAGTCAAATCGATTCGATTAATCTTTCACCATCGGACTATTACGCTTTTAATACCGTGTCGCGCGTTATCGAGCTGTGTAATCTACGCTCCCATACCTGAATCGTATTTTCGATTCCGCCGTGAGAGAAAGAAACGGGCGGAGGGACCGCGGCAAGATTGACGTTCACGTTTTGTTTTCATCCGACATTATTTTTTTTATTTCTATTTTCATTTCGTTTTTCATACAAGAATTGGGTCAGTGCCATATATTTCTTTCGGATGTTCCAACGTGCGTCGGATTGACGTCCTCAGTGGGATAGGTCCGAATTGCCACATCAACTGTCATCCCTTTTTTTTATCCTCTTCTTCATTTTTGTCGCAGCAGGTGTCAGATGGAAAAAAGAATTTTTCCGCTTCCTTTTTTCACCATCTCAGAGTATAAATCTTTTTTTTTGTATATTAAAAATTCATTATTTGGAGTAACAAAAAATAGAAATTTTGCAAAAAAGTTTGAGAATTATTTGAACACTCAAATTTTATATTATTTGAGCAATTTTATATAATTACTCCAATACCAGACGGAAAGTTTTGGTTCATGAAATATGTGTATTTTTGTTTGTGGGAACGGAGAACGATTGGATTGTTGGACGCGTACGGGACATTATATTTTGTCTTCGATGACGTCAGTTCGTGGATAATTTCTCTTCTCTGTCTATCCCTCATTTCTTTGACTCCGCGTTCCCTTTCGCTCCGTTATGAGATCAATCGAGAAGTCAAGTCGCGATAATTGGAACAATCATGGCGACGCTTTTGCCAATCAGAGAACCCTCATTCCCGGCAACGTATTATACACTCGCTTTCACGATTCCCTCTTCTCTCACGTTCGCGCGATTGAATCTTTTCCCTTGTTCTCATTCATTCTAAAAAATATTTTCGCCATTCCCAATTGACATTATTATCGTCCCTTTAATTCTTAAAAAAATAAATACACACATACACACGATTCTTGAAACAGAAAAAAAATTTTGTTCGCATGGATGTTAAAATTTGAAAAAGAGAAATGAGTGTCTCGAAACTTTTTTCCTCTCGAAAAATCTCATGCGGCAACGTATTGGCAGTCGGTTGTTTCTTTTTTTTGTCCAAACCCTCAGGATATGTGAAACGATTTCTTATTTGGAGAAGTAATTATAGCTATGGCATTACTGTGTATAAACTCGCTAATTACTCTCGTCGATTCTCGTCGAGTTAAAACTGGCCTTCTCGTCTCTCCCTTTTCTCTCTCTCTCTCTCCCTCGCTCTCTTCCCATACGACTTCGTGAGATAATAATTCGAGCATCGAAATTCATCGTAGAAAAATTCCTGAGAAAAATACTTTGGACGGATCAAAATTTTTGCTTCGACTGATTTATTTTATTATTTTTTTAAATCAACTTATAATTCGACAATTAAAAAAGCACATACATTACAGACTTGAAATTGTTACGAGAATAAAAATAAACTGGAAAGTATATTATCATTCACGTATATTTATTTTTCCAATGGAAAACTAACAGTAGAAATAAACTTTAATTGATTCGAACGATTAATTATTGGCTCCAATTAAAAAAGTCAGATGTCGATCGCGTTGAATAGAGTTTCGATGAACGATGAGAGGATCCTCGTTGATTATGCATTGGGATTCTATATACAGATCATGTTACGAAGGAAAAGAATTTATTTTTTTTTTAATGCAGGGTAATGGGGCGGAAAAAAGCGAGAAAATAAATGAAGTGACGAAGCGAGATGGAATCGTTTAATCGCATAATCCCCAGCTTCCATTCCGGACGCGCAACTTCGGACAACAAAATGTTCGAGAGCCCGGTTTCCCGATGGCAAATTTTCGCTTCGATCGTAATCGATGTTACCCGCATGCGTTCCATTTTTTATTTTATTCTAAAAATAACTATATATGTAGGTATATATTTTTTATAATTATACAAACGCGACCTCAAAATTTCAGTGAGACATGAAAGACCGGAGGTAATTCTTTTCAAATATTGTTCTTTTATATCTCTCATTGAGGTCTCTGAGCTTATTGAAAAATTCTCAGCTAGACCGGATGTGAAATTAACACGAGGTGAAATACTTGTCTTTATTTATCATATACTGTGCGCGCGTAAGAAGAAAAAAATGTCCGGCCAATTTATTATTGTGAATGGTATAGAAATGCAAACGCTTGCACAATGCTGTGAAATATGCAATGAAAACCGTGCACGTGTACGTAATCTTAAAAAAAATTCAAGCGACGATAAAATCTCCGTCGAATAAATTCGGTCGAGATGTGAACGGACGAGAGAAAAAAAACAATTTAGAAATGAAAAAATAATTGAACAATTAATGAGAGAAGTGAATTTGTGAAAAATGAAAAGATAGACTTGACAATTTTGTATATTGTTTTATTTAGAGTGTAAATTGACATGTGTATGGCGACGGGAGTTTCATGCGCGCGGGGACTAATGAGAGCCGTTAATAATAATTGAAGCCGGCCCGTGGACAGGAATCGCGGGCGCGTACGGTTTTTATAATAAATTTAATAGGACTCGACGCGCGGGGTATCGCTCGATTTATTCAGCATTAAACGCGACAACGAGTGCGTTGAAAGTATAATGCTGAGTTTAATATACCGCGCGCTCGTACCGTAACACGCACGGTATCCTCCCCCTTTTTTCCCCTGGTTACGCGTAATTGCGTTATCATAGATTATCAGACGTTCGAACCGAATCTCTCGTCCTTTTTTCCTCGCGAAACCCGCCTCCATTGAATGCTCTCTCCAGTTTTCCGAATTTTTTCGAGCTGATTTATCACCCGCAGGCTTTCTGAATAAATTCTGCATGAAACTGACAGATTGGCATATATATAAAAATTACTCGAGTAATCGTATCGACTTTTTGCGTATTATTTTCGAAAATTTAATTCTGTACAAGGAGATTTTTAATTCTATTATAAATTCATAAAATATCGCGAGCTCGAACGTAATAATTTTATAAAAGAAGGTTTTTAATTTCATAAAATTCACGAATATATAGAATTTCGAGTCATTTCATGTTTCATTATGGTTCAAATAAATTTTGATTCATTTGTAAAAAAGAGCAAACAATATGTCGAAGGAGTCTTAAATATTATATAATCGTAAATATAAAGTTGAACGAGAGAGAAAAGGATATGATAATATTGGCCGAGTTTGCTGTCGCGGGAACGATTAATCAAAAGCGGACTATTTCCTTCGTCGCCGGATATTTATTTCCTACATAATACATCATTTTGTAGAAACGGTTTGTGTACGGCATGTGTGCGCGACTCTATAACGAGGTCCCGCGCGTTTCACTGGCGTGTGTACGCCTCGAAGTATTTAATGGAAGTAATGAAAGGAATGAAGTAAAAGTGCGATGACGAATCGCGATTCATGCTCTCCCGGGCTCCCGCGTGCTCTTTCTCTCCTTCCTCCCTCTCTCAATCGTCGTTGACGCACTCCGACTCCTCTTTTATGTCGTAATAAAAGTGCATTTGTACGTTTAACACTCGTACAACATATAAAATGACGGAATATAAGAAAAAACGTGTAGATTAAAAATTGTAGATAATAGAGAACTTAAAAAACGAGACGAAAATTTGGATGATAAATTTAAAGAATGAGATAAAAATTCGATGAATAAAAAGAAGCTCGTGTGAAAAGGTTTATTTAAAAAATGGAAAAAGTAAAAAGTGTTTGAGATGTTCACAATGTCGTCCCTTCCTGTCGAACGATTTTCTTCTTCTTCTTCTTCTTCTGTCTCTCTCTTTCTCTCTTTCCCTCTCTCCCTCTCTCGTTGTCAGTTTCACGAGAAAATGGTCATATTATGATCGAAGATTAACCCTGGTAGTACCGCCTCTTACGAGCCGAAGACGATGACGAAGACCGACGACGAGGAGGACGGAACGATTGTACGAGTCTGACAGGCTCTCTTTCCTCGCTAAACTTTTATACGCGCCGAGCGCGATAGTTGTCCCTAGTGACTCGCCGGTATCGGTCGCCTCTCCTATACTAACTTCGATACGCCCGGATACTTTTTACCTAAGGACACGCGTTACTTTCTCCTCTTATTTATTCTTCATCGTACTCCTGTTATGTTTTTTTTTCATGAATATTTTTAAATTGTATATTTACGAATAAATTCTGTGAATGTACACTTCATCAGTTTATTCTCCCAGTTTTCAGTGATAATAAAATAGTGCCCTGATAATTATTTAATCGTGCGTTTGTGTGTTTTTTTGCTTGGATTTTTTATTTCATCGAGAACGTGCGAGTGAAATTAATGGGGTGAAGAAACGAAGATTTCTTTTTCGCTGAAAAAAGAATGAGGAATAAAATTGAGAGAGAAATAAAAATGAAATGAGGAAGCCTCCCGTTCTAAAAACGTTTCTTTGATCGCGATCGTCGCCGCGCGGAGCAGAAAAAAAAGGAGAGCGGTTGCAAAAATGTTTAACGAGTCGGAAAGATTCTTTATTCCGTAATTCCGAAGCCGAAAGAGGGGAAAAATAGAGATCTCCGAGCCCGAGTCACGCTAAATTGAAGACAAAGATGCGTGACAGTTCGAAGAACGGATTTTTGAATTTTACGAGTTGTATGTTCTCCGTGCGAGCAGCTGAAAAAATTATTTTTATTCGTCGATAAATATTTTATTCCTGATCACAAATAGAGATTCATCAAAAATGGTTCAGGACGAATTTGAGGTACATTTTATTCGTTAGCTATGAAAATTTGTAAAAAAAAGAATTCACAAAAAATTATGCTAAATGAAATTGCTCGTAAATATTCTTTCTCGTGACAAAGAGTCTTGAATGCAAAAGAAAAGAGAAATAAAAGTCACGGTAATGCGTAACTAAATAGAAACGTTCTAAAAGCGTCGTCAATGTTTTTGCTCCGCGGAATCTTGAAATAGAAAAGTTTTGTTGTAGCTTATTAACACGCGAAGTACAACGGGGTGGGCGAACGGAGCGCGTGTGTTCCTCGCCGCAAAATTCTCGTTTATTCTCGAGGCGGTGGATCGTAAAGATTCGCTATGGAAATAGCACGGGGTTAGCGCAACAAAAAATAAATTCAATTATAAAAAAAGAAATACTTACATATTTCCATGAAACAATTTTTGTAAAAAATGTTCTTTCAGGTATATCGAAATAATAACAATTTTTTTTTCAATGAGCGACACGACGACATACAGATTTTTCTTTTATAATTGCAATTTAATGACATACTCAAGCTATTTTTCTTTTCCCAAACAATTGTTTCTCACTGTTGTCCTCTGTCGTTACTTTTTTCTTATCGAACATTTCCGATTCCCAGCGCGTATAGTCACTTATGCGTTAATTATTCTCTCTCGTCACGGTTTCCACGAAGTGCGATCGCGATGAATATATTTAATATTGAATGGGAGGAAATTGTGTGTCATAATGTAAGAATCAGCAGCATTTGCTTCGAGTGATGACAACAAAAAATTGGATCCTTGAAAAGCAAAAGAAAAGAGATGACTAAATAAAGTATTGAAAAAAAGTAGAGAGAAAAAAAATGGAAAAGTATATTCATAAGAGATCAATACAAAAATATATCTATATAAAGATCGTTATATACAAAGCCGGAAATGTTTTAAATTCCAGATGGAGAATCAGGGCTACGAGGAGGAAGTTTCGCCGCAGGCTTCGGGGAACCAGCCCGAATATTTGAAGAAATCTCCGATCTCGGATCAAGGGATCCCGATCGAGAGGGTCAGGGATCAGAAATTGGCGAGTCCCCGAAGAAACTCGAGCGAAAATCACGTCTACGAGGACATAGCGATCTCTTTCGAGCACCCGACCGGAAATTCCTTTCCCCTTCCGATCCCTGATTGTGAAACCATTGGAAAAATGTCGTCGAATTTTCACAGGAATCTGACGCTTCCTATGCGAAGGACGATCGAGAGTGAGCACGATCCTTCTCGATTTTCCGTCAGAATTACGAATCGTGAAAGAACGAGGTTCACCGAGGATTTTTCTAAAATCGACACGATCTCGAACAATTGTCTCGCGAGTCATAACATGGATAATCATTCCGGACTCTGCGATTCGGGAAGGTTTTCGAAAATATGCGACACAGACAAGAGACCTATCGATGATAGTTTTCTGCATGATCAACGTTTTCACGATGAAAGCTTTCAACACGTGATCACGAGTCACGTGGTCGACAAGCCTGGTCGTAGACGAAGGAAAAAAGATTGCAAGCACTGCAAGAGCAAAGCAAATGGAAATTTGCACCGCCAGGGTCCGAGGGATGAAAAAATCTCGACTATCGACGTCGAGAAGCAAATCTCGCGGATAGGCAATTCGATGGAGGAAAAATCGAGGCTCGGTCTCGAGCCGATCTTCGCGATCGACGATTCCAAACTGCCCATTTTCACGAGTCAGAATTATGAGTCCCCGTTGCCCGAGTGCCGGAACAATTCCATTTTTTCGATCACGAATAACGCTAGTCCCGTATGCCCCGGAAACGGAGCGAAGGCTCTCAATTACGAGAAAAACGAGACCGATCTCAGACTCGTCTCCGTCGAGCTCAACGACGAGCGCGCTCTCATCACTCCCCAGAAGAATCACAACGGAATGAAAGTAAACTCTATATACTCGCAGGATTATTGGCGGGACAAGGACGCACCGATCTTTCTCACCGACGTCAAGGAACAAAATTTTCAGGTAAATTTATATTTCATTTTTAAACTCTATACGACAACGACAAAAGTTTATATTTTAATATAAAAACTCGCGAAGAATGTGATATTTTCTATTATATTGAATGTTTATTACACCGGAAATATATAAGACCGTTGTATATTACAACGGGGAAAGTATAGTTACAAAAGAATACTTTTGAATAGAATAGAATAGGTCGTTGTAAAAGGAACCCAAAAATGATATTTTTCAAAGTTTTCTCCAGACCCTGTCATAAAGTAAAGCGGCTTAGCGTGAGTTTGCAAATAGCCCGGACTTTGCTCAATTCTTTTCTCTTTGATGTCTGCAGAGTCTCTCTCTCGCGCTCTATAAATATGTTTTTTCCGTCTTGTTACCTTTTTTCTCATTTTTTTTGGCTCGAATCCCGAGTAGTCGCTGGATCGACACTCGGTCGAGAGCAACCTGCAAAGAGAAAACACGTCTCGTATCGGGAGGAGAGCAAAAGAGTTGAGAGAGCGAGAGAGAGACAGAGGTTTCGGGTTCCTAGGCGTCTTTAATTATATCCGCGGATGGGTCTTCCCGAGCCGCCGCTCGGCTTCCCTGTCAAAAACATCGTCCCCGGTCGTCGTAACTCGCCGTCGTAACGCCTTGTCGTCTCGGGTCGTTGCCAATGATCTTAGAAATAGAACGGAAACAGGAACACCAGTCCAGCGGTGAAAGCTCCCAGACTCTCCAATAAAGAACAGACTCTCCGCAATAAAACAATAAAATTATTAAACGTTCAAATTTTACTCCAATTATTTTACGATTTTCATATTTCATCAGTGTATTATTTCAAATATTTATTTCAGTTAACTTATTTCTAACAAGTCTTGCAATATATATTTTACGAATCATTTTCATCGTCATCAGGCTAAATTAATTCGACCGATTGGAATGTTTATATTTATATTTTTTATTATTAGCAAAAAAATATTATTTAAATATTTTATTTAAATATTTTATTCGATATTTTATCCATCGAGTATGAGTTTATATGTGTTGCAATTATCTCGTATATATAGAGAGTCAGGTGGGCAGGAAGAGTTTCGAGAATGAAAAATAGCTTAATGACGATCTCGATGAATCGTGAGCAACGTGTGTGGCTGCGTTGAGAAGAGCAAACGGAAAGCGGTGAAAATCTCTGCCAGAAAGAATCGAGTCTGTCAACGGCGCGAGCGCACGTACTCGCCGCGCGGCTTCTAAACTTAATACTCTCGGGAACACATATCATCGTCGCTTTTATGCGAAACGCGGTTACTATAATCCATATTATGTCACCGGGCTGTGAGAAACGCGAAAAAAAAAGAAAGAAAAAAAAAAGGAAAGCGCGGGGGTCGCCAGCCTCGAGGTGCGAGCGGCAAAACCGCCGATGTCAGTAGTCTTCCGGCGAGCGTGTCACTGAAACTGTGCCAAATATACACGCGCGTCCGCTTCTTTCAACCAAAAAATTACCGGGAAAACGGGTTAAACAAATCCTTCCGTCCAAATAGACGATAAAACAAATTCGTTCATCTATAACATATCTTTTTCATATATTTATATTTTATAATTTTGGAAACACAGATGGTTAGAAAAATAAGAAAGTTTTAGGATTATACAACTTATTTTTAAAATTTTATATATTTTATTGTTTCTATTTTTAATGAATTCTTGTGGGGAATTGATGACGAGTTTATTGTCAAGTATTGGTAGAATTCTTGGTCTTACGCTTGATTCGTCATCGGGAACTGTCGATACCACTTCGGAGATTCGATCCAGAGTTGCTACGAAAGAAACGCTCCGGTGCACACTTCGAACGAAGTGAAGTTTTAAGACAAGAAGGAGAATAGGTTGGAAAGAATTTATTTTCATTTTTATTCCTCTGGAAAGAACATTAATCGATAATATACAAAAGTATATATAACGCAGTAAAAAGTAAATATGGGGTGGATGTAACTTTTGTTGACAGGTTGAAAAATGTTATATTTCTCAAGAGAGTGCATTATTTTTTTTTCATTTACGGAAATAAATTAAGCGGTGAGAAGAAGCGCACAGCGATCGTTGCCCTGATAAATATTTCAAGGTTAACGAATCAATTAATTTTTCATTTTGCTCCCATCCGAATGGAAATTAACAAGCGAGCGGGTAAACTTATCAGAGCGGGAGATAAACGGATTTGTAACGAGGTTCAATTAAATCGGCGCTTCGTGAAGTTGCGAATGAGAGAACGGAAAAAAGGTAAACGTGGGCGTTTGCGTGCGAGATCGCGAGCCGAGACAATAATCGGAAATGCACGCTTTTTCACAACGCATTCCTCGCCTCGTTAAGAAACAAACCGCTCAATCTCAATAAAAAAAACAAAATTAATAACGTCAAAATGATGGTTAAAGTAGAAAAAAAATTAGACTAAAAATATGTACAAATTTTTCCGTTATCTTTCCATTTTTTCTCTCCCGTTTTATTCTACACGTTTCCGTCGAGTTTCGATGCGTCCTGATTACTCGAAGATAAGCAGACTCAATTATGATTCCACCCACGCACCGCTATCAATATTAAATTATACTGAAAAATGCTCGAGAGGAGAATGACCGGAACAAAATAATTCCCCCGAAAAATCCAATAAGTAGAAATCTTCAGTTCCAGTTGTGGACGCTTATTTTTCATTCTTCTATTTATACAATAATATAAAAATAGATTTTCATTCATTATAAATTGAACTTTGTCAAAATTTCTTTTACATTTTTATCACAGAGATGAAAATGAAGAAAATTATTATTAACACGAATGTGTATATACACATTTTTTCCTTTTTTTAAATTAGTCGTGAATATATTGCATACACTTTTTTCGTTTTTTTTTAACGTTTGTGGGAAACCTGGAGACCGAAAATAATCGAGTTAAATTTGAGAAATATCGATAAACGAAGGTTGTCGAACCAATCGCGTTGAATCGGGCTCATCAGTTATTTATTGGCACTCCCCGTGCATTCGACTCGCGGATATAGATCGAGCGAGAGGGACAAAAAACGAGAGACTGTCCCGGAGTTCGACGATGGAAAAAAAAACTCGGATTCTCACAGTCACGCCGGACTCGCTTTGACGAAAAAACGAGGATGGAAAAAGCGAGCTCGAAAAAATAATTAACTTTTTCTACGCTACAGTAGGCAGCGAGAAAAATTTGAGGTCTCAAGTCCGTTCATTTTTTTTAATACCTTTTTTTTTATCAAAATTCGTCACAGCTTTGTCTCTGAAATCCTCGAATTACCTTGCAATCGTTAAAAAAACGTATAACAGTAAATATACTTTTTAATAAATGCACTCAATAAAATATTCACTTAAAATTGATTTGAAATCTGAAGATCTTGTAGTTTGTCGAAAAAATAATTGAAGGTGAAAAAAGTTTATAGCTGTATGTATAAAAATTTATTATTGATCGATTTCTGTAGTGAAATTCTCGCTCGTGCCAAAATTTCGAAGCGACTTCGCGTGTTATAAATTCAATTAATATCTCGCAGGTATCTCGGTTGTTCACGGTTTCGGCCCCATTGCGGCCGCGCTCCGCGCATTTCCGGTTACGCGGAACACGGAAGTCCCGTCCTGACGAAAATTCGAGCGTGCACAAGAGAAATTTTCGACGCGAAATGGTGATGGACGTTCCATCGAAATTAATAATAACATTTTCATCGATTTCATCGTTCGCTTAAAGTTAAAATCACGGGACTAGGATTCTCCTAATTTTCGCTACAACAATAATTATTTTACCGTGTCAAAAAATTATTCTCCAGTTAAATTTTGGTTTCTATACATACTGTTCCTAAAAATGTGTATCTCGGGTATACATTTTTCGAACGTCAGAAATGTTCGTTCGAGAATTTTTTTTTCATTCGCGTCGATTTTTCGTTATCGGTGCTACCGAGTGTATTTTCCCGGACGGAAGTGACGCTGTCACCAGTGTCAGACCGGAAGTTCGGGTACAATGAGCGCACCGGGGAATCCCTTGTAAAATATGCCTTATCGATGGCGGAACTCCAGGTGAGACAACGGAAGTGCATTCAGTAAAAAAAAGAAAAAAAAATACCAAAAAAAAATCGTACTTCAAAAAAAAGTACATTTCGTTTTCAATTTATCGCCTTTTACTTTTTATACTATTATTTTCTATACTATTGGATTGAAAAATGTATCGTATAATAATGTAACAAAAAAATAAAATAATTGCAGAATATATATGGAATATGTTTTTAGTTTATAATGGATTTTGATTTTAGAGAGCTTATTCGTTGCCAACGAGAACGCACACACCATCGTCGCAGAACCGGGTGAATTTGCGAAGAAGCGTGAGGGGTGAGCCGCCGCCGCATCCGGCGCAACTTCGCAAGAATCGTCACGGATGGACTCTGCACTTTGCAAGGCCGCTGGACGGCACGAGATGCACCAGGTCGATAATTCTTCTTCTTATTGCGGTCCTCGCGCTCCTCGGTATCGGCGGGTTGGCTCTTTACATCGTTTTCGGTACAATTTTATACTTTATTAAATTTAATCCATGTTTTTTTTTTCGAATTTCAATATTTCAGAATAAATGATTATTTTTGGCTGGAAATGAATATTTCAAAAAAAAAACGAGATAATACACATTGATTGAAAATTGAATAAATGGGAGATTCGACACGGAATCGCCTATGGAATGTTTGGCCATTCGTAGAAATTGTTCGATGGTCAATTTGCAGTAAAATTAATTGATATTTTTATCTGGCATCCGGGACGGCGAGAGGGTCGGAGTCGTGGTAGCGAGAGAAAGGGAGAGTGAACTACAGGAAGAAAAAAGTGTAGAAAAAGGAAACTGGAGGATCTCTCGGTTCCCTTTGACGGTCTCCGGTACGAAGATCGAATTATGAAGACTCGTCCGATGCAAAAAGGTGCAGGAGGATTCACGGTTTGAGTCCTCATTCTCTGAGCCTTCCGCTCTCCATTCTCCGCTCATCTCGGCATGCGCCATATCTTTCTGTTTTCTTTTATCTCTCATGATCTTCGTCTTTCGCTCCCTTACTTTTTGATTTTCTCTCATCGAGATTCGACATCCGATAGTCGCAACGATCGGCCAATCATGACTAAAATACAAAAAAAGAAAAGAATATAGAAATAAAACGAAAATAAAACAGATTCGGTACAAGTCAAAATAAAAAGTATTTGTTTTAAAACGAGAAGTTTATAAATGTCCGGGCTCATATATAGGAGGGCTAAAAAAAGCAGAAAGTCACGCAGGATTTCTTTTTATCGGACGCACGAACGAGTGGAACGTGCCGTCTGCCGAAAGTCAATTTTTATTTTTGGCTATTATAGAATTAGATGTCTCCGTCCAAGTTTTTTTGCTTCTCCATCGACGGTAGGATAACAGTTTTGTTATGTTTGTTTTAGAACCGGAGAAGCTTCAAATAATTCAACAATATTTGAGGTCGTCCGGAACTCCGAACGTCACTCAAGAGACAAATACGACTCTTCTGATCGACTCAACGGACAATTTGGAGGCCGAGATGGAAACGACGGCTCTTCCGACGACTTTTGTACCGTCGACGGAAAGTTCGGCCGTTTCGGAGCAAGAAACGTGGACGATGGATGCGGAAACGGAGATTCCAGTGACGATGACGACGACGACGACAACGACAACCGTCTCGGAGATGAACGCGACGAACGTGACTCGATATTGCGATGACTGTTACGATAATGAGGTCTGCGTCGCCCTCGTCGACGAGGAAGTTCCGATCTGTCGATCCGGTCCGGATCCACTCGATCCGACCGGATGCAACGGGCTCTGCCTCGTCAACAAGCAAAAGTGCCATCGACTTGATTTTGATGCATTCAGGTACATAAAAATATTATTTAATACTCGACTTTCTGTAAAAAAAAAACTTTCGTGACAAAAATCATAATAAAATTTCAAAATGCTGTCTCGCACTCCAGATGTGTCGAGGTCGAACATTATTGTCTGGACGACGAATGGACGTGTTCCAACACTCTGTGCATCCCCCTCGTCAAACACTGCGACGGCCACATGAATTGTTACGACCATTCGGATGAGTACAACTGCAGTGCGTATTCGAACTTCCTCTCCTATTGTTCTTTTCTCTCCCTTTTGCAGTTAATCAAAAAAATTGCATATGAACGCTTGAAGCCACAGTCCGCATTAGCCCGGTTTATTACTCTTATTGGCTTTCCTGCTTCGCCGATCTCTTGTCAGGCTTCCGTTTGCTATTTATTTCACATTTTTTTACCTCCTGTTCTTCCAATTTTTATCTCTAACATTTTTTTAAATCTCAATTCTCTTTAGATATCTTTTTTAATTAATTTTTTTTTCAGCAAGATTATTTCTGTATTCATTTATTAAAGTATTTTTATTATAATGTTTGTTTTGTTATTCAGTCGAGGGACATTTATCACTTGTTTTTTTATATTTTTTTATTTTTAGCATGCGATCTTGAGACGCATTTCCAATGCGGCAACGAAACTTCCTGTCTACCTCTGGAAAGGCGATGCGACGGAAAGATCGATTGCTGGGACGCTACCGACGAGATTAATTGCACTCTAGGTAAGTGCACTCGAACAAAAATACACTGATTCCTAAGTAATTTTTTTTCTCGTAGATTAAAATTTATTCATGAAAATTTGTTGGGTCGTGTTGGTAAATATGTAGAAGGAATTTGCTAGAAGTGGTTCCCGAAGGAAATAACTTTTCTCGAGATATTTTACAGCAAAAAATATGATGTTAAATATTTGGGATGGAATTTTAAAGAAATATTGGTTTTTTTTATTAAAAAAAAATTAAATTGTCTTTTGATCCCGTCATGTAGATTTTCACAACAATAGTTGTCAGTAGATTGTAAATATTTCGCGGTGAAGGTTCTCTCATGCCTCGTTCTCTACCTGTCTTTTTTGTTTCTCATTGTAGGTCAAGACTTTGGTTGGTGTGAGTACACTTTGGTATTTTTTTATTTCGTTGTCGCCTTCTTTCACGACTTGTCTTTGATGCTTCCTGTATTTGCTGAAAACTGCATTAAAATGAAGGAATTGCAAGAACAGCTCATATTTTTCAAGCTATTGGTTTTTTGCATTTATCAATTTTATCTCGTTTATCTGACGTCTATTTTATTCTCAGCCTGTCCATCGAGCACCGAATTTACGTGCAGCAACGGCGAATGCATATTGAAAGCTCGATTTTGCGACGGACTACGAGACTGCAGCGACGGATCTGACGAGCCTCACGGATGTCAAGGACGATGCAACAAACACGAATTTTCATGCCTGTAAATGTTAAATCAATATCTTTAGAATATTTTTACAATTAAAAGCGTGTACGCAGTTTGTTTAACTTTTTATTTCCATTTGAACATCAGTAAATTTTATTTTTATTCTTTCAGAAATGGTAGGTGCATCACAAAAGGGATGAAGTGCAACGGTATGGATGATTGCGGTGATGGAAGCGACGAGAAGCACTGCAGAGACCGAGCTTTCTCAAAGCCCGCTACGTAATTCGACAAATTTATAGAAAAAAAAGTATTAATCGCTGCGATTCAACGAAATCGCGAATGGATCCGATATTCGGATTAGGAGCCACGAAAAAAAAATTGTGTAGATACGTTTTTATTGAACTAGGTAGGAATTACGAAATTATGATTATTATTATTAAAATATATATTTACGGATGCACGCCGAGCATTTTTTTTCATTTATTAATTGATTAATATTGTACGAAAAGTGTATCATATATTAATTGTATATATTTTTTATTTTGTTTTTAAATGTGTACCATATAAATGAAAATTCAGAAATAATGCAGTTTTGTATTTGTTTTTACAGCGCAAAACAAAATATTACAGAATTATTCTTAATGTCAAAAATCAAAAAAAAAATCATATCAGGAAACGTATAGAAATTTTTCTTCCAGTTTTCTATTCATTTCCTTCATATACAATAATTGGTCAATTATTTTTGATTATTTCAAAATCTTTAAACACATTTTCGAATGATACGTTATTCGCATATCCGTTTTGTCACATCTTTCGATCTTCAAATTATAGTGAAAATGAAACCTTCCGTTTATATACACACACAGTAATATGTATTTGTTGAAATTAAAACTTATATAATTATAATTTCTTTTTGCAAGATAATTTCTTCCTCGTTTCGTGTCTTGGTTTATGAGCCAGCGGTGATTTTCCGGAAGTGATACGCTTCCCGGATTTTTAATCAAGCGATTTACAAAAATTCGTCTGGTTCACGGGGTGCGTCGAGATCTCGGTAGTGAATGATGGGTCGGAAATCGCCACCGCCACCACTGGAAATGTTCAAAATTTTTGAAACGTTAAAACAATTCTTTCACCGACAAAAAACATTACTATTTTTTAACATAAAATGATCATGAGTAGAAGGAATAAATTAATGGGCGATATGACAATTTAAATTTTATAGTGGTAAAAAATAAAAGATAAAAATGAAACGAGGAGCCAGGATTATGAGAGGATTAGAAAATAAAATTAGCATAATTACCGACAATATATTTATTTTTTCTTGTAAAATTCATTATTTTTCCAATCGTCTTTTTTATCCTCGATTTTTTATTTTTCAACAATACAAAATAAGTTCGTATCATTTCTTTATAAAGAAAATTTCATTATCATTTCAAATGCTAGTCATTTGGTATCTTTTTGAAATATCAAGAGACAATGCAATCAATATTTACACTCGGAATATTCTATTATCGGATAAAAATTGCTCATCCACGAAATTTTGAATAACTCGGGTTGTAAGGGAAATTTAATTAAAATGTCGAGACGTCAAGATGGTCCAAATCGTTATAACTTATAATGTGTCTCGATCCTGAATCCGGAGCAGCCCTGCAAAAATTACGAGACGTGCTGATTTTTTTTCAATTATTCTCCCGATATTTTTTTCATGTAAGCGCGATAAGGACCTGGACCGTCTATCTGAGGACCTACAGGTAACTTTGTGCAGATAAATTTACGCGATTTCATTATTTAAACGAAAATTTCTAAACCGAAGCATTCGAAGCGAAAGCTCCGTCGAATTGAAAGACAATAAAATAATTAATTGGAAATTCGTTTCTTACCGTCCTCTATTAAATCCACCGCGATTTGGTCGTGGCATGCCGAATCCTCCAACGAAGCCACCGTATCCACCGCCTCCGTATCCGCCACCTCGGCCTCCGCCGTATCCTCCTCCGTAAGCACCAAAACTGAGAGAATACAATTGTAATTCCATGCTCTTTGTACGCACAGAAATTGAGTACAATTAGAGACTTACCCTGCTGGAGGATAAGGTGAAAATCCTTCTCGAGGTCCTTCCCGCACCGGAGCTTTGTTTCCAGGATGTTCCGAGAGCTGCGGTCTCTTCGGATCCTTCAGATAGTTATTGAAGTACTCTGCTTCGGCCTTAACTTCAGCGACCTTTTCCGCGTGCTTGTTAAATATGTGTTTACGAATGAAATCAGGACCTTTGAACTTTTTACCGCTCAGAGGACACAGCCATTTATCTTTCGCGAGTTCTTGCGTATTAGCCTGTACGAATTTTTCTACTTCACTATAATTTTTAACGAATTAAGGAAAACAGTGTTGCAAGAAACATATCTTTCAAAATTTTCCGTAAACATTCTATACAAGAAAAAGGATACGCTTCAGCATTTTTAGCTCCCAATTTTTCAAAGTCGTCACTAGTGACCGTAGCGATAGGAGCTAGAAAAGCCACCATTTTGCTCTCGAAATTACGGCAATATTCCGAAAGCTCGGTTGAAGATATTTTTGCCGTAGGCGGAGATCCTCTTACGTGCATTATTCCGCAACGATTTGGCATCTCATCCTCATTCGGATATTCGCAGTGATTGTAATAATCGACGGAATGTACTACCCGTAGATACAAAACTAATCGATCAAGTACCTTAAAAGAATATTGCAATAATTTATTTTTCTGTCATTTTATCTTTAAATAAAGAGTAAAAAAGCTCAAAAAAATTACCTTGATCAACGTGGGATCTCTCTCGATCGGTCCGTCCCCGTCTCCGCCAACCTGACCTTCCTCGTGATCTCCGGACATTCCGAGCAATTCTTCCTCCTCGGCGGACGCTTCCTCGATGAGATAATCAGTGATGTTTTTGAGAACGGGATTTTTCGAGGAGAGTCCGAAAGCCTTATTAAAATTTATGTCAGAATTCATTTTTTATTTTTTAATTGGTTATAATAACAATAACAATAATAATAGAATTCTTACAGCTTGTTCCGCATCGTCCGTATGCTCATTGTTCTTAGAGCTCTTGTCACCCTCGGATTCTTTGTCCTCTGGCTTTTTCTCAATGTTCCACAGACCGATTCTGTTATCCAAATTATGAACTATTTTGGCACTCAGTTTAATGTCATGGCGCACTATTTGCTTGTGCGATGTGAGTCCATTTACTGTTCGGATTCGGCGAGAGAGATCACGATTTACGATCGCTCCGAGTTCGCAATCCCGAAGCTGATAAAAGTACAAAATTCACAAAAAGCTCATTCCATGATTATACAAAAATTATTATGAGAATAATTACTCGAATGTTGTTAAGACTCCAGCAAATTTCTTTGATGTTGACTTGTCGCTCGAAGGAGACCCATCCACGACGGAACCATCGTCGTTCAGGTTGGGGATCAGCAATGGCTACGCGGAGAAATCCTGGGAATCGTTTGCACATCTAAACACAGATCGAATAAAGCATTGAATAAATATTGTGCAGCAAAGAAATCATTTTTCTAGAATTGCTATTTACCGCTTCGACTTCCGCTTTAGTTATGGTCGGCGCTAAATTTCTGAGGAATATACTGCTAGTTTTATGAAGAGCTCGTGGTTCTTTCTCTTTGTCCTCACTCGCGAGATCGATGACAGCTTCAGGCTCGATATCAGTTTTTTTCGTGTTGACACATTCAACTTCATCCTCTTTCTCGTCCTTTTCCTCTTTCGTCTCCTCGTCAACTTTTGTATCTTTTTCCTCAGCATCGTCATCGTTGGTACTTGGCTTCTCTTCTATCGCTAATAAGTAGAATGAAATTCATTTGAAATAAATGAAATTTTTAAATAAAAAGTATATGATTTGGTGAAAAATGAAAACTTACGAGTTTCTGCTTTTGGTGTATCTGGCTTATTGCTGTCACTGTCAGACGAGCTGCTACTGCTGCTGCTGCTCGAACTGCTGTTGCTCTCTGTTCGCTTGCGTTTCTTCGGATTTATTTGTTCGCTCGGTTCTTCAGCTACTTTTCGAGAAATAAAATAATTTTTTTAATTCGAAATAAAGAAATAACGTAACAAAATCTTTAATAAACGAAACAAACTTTTTTCTTCGGTTTCAGGCGTCTTTTTTTCGGTCTCTTCAGGTTCTTCAGGCGCACCTTCGTCCATCTTCGTCTCTTCGGATTCTTTCTCCTCCGCGACTTCAGGCGGCTCCTTCATCTCGACATCACCGTTTTGTTCTTCGCTCTTTTTCTCCTCCGCTGGTACTTCTTCGCTGACTTTTACTTCCTCGCTGTTAAAATCATTTGTAAATAACATTTAAAATGTTTTTAATGTATATGTTAAAGAAAAATTTTCATTTTTTTGATACTTACGCGCTTTCAGTTTTCACTTCCGCGTTTTGTTTGGCCTTGGCTTCTTTTGCTTCTTCTTTTTCCTTGCGAGCTGCTGCGGCCTCTTTAGCTATAATGGCAGGTGGCTTCGCATCAAGGATTTTTAAGTCCTCTTCCGTGCCACCTTCCAGCTTGATAACAACTGCATCCAAGAGATGCAAAAGAGGCTCAGCCTGGTCAGCATCTACTGAAACTTTATCGATTTGTCCAGAGTTCAAAAGTTCCAGGAACACTTCTACTCGTTTCTGTAAGAAAAAGTAGTTACAAAAAAATACTATGAACCGTTTACAAGAGAAACAATGGTTTTTTCCCTTACTCTCAATGCCGCAATTTGTTCCTCTTTCCTTTTGACAGATTCTTCCGGATGGTATTTAATCTTGAACCTGACGATTGAGGAAGGGTGAAAAGAGGAAAATAAACAAATTATTTCTTGAACAGAATAAAATAATAATAATAACAATAATTCATAATTTAAACGAAGATTGGATAACTGCAGGCAGAGGCATACAAATCTAGAATGCAGCTGCTGCTTTATCAATGTTTTTTGATAATCTTTTCTTTGTATTTTCATATTTTTTATCTTTAAAATTGCAATTTGCTGTTTTTAAAGTTATCGCCAGCGTTGTTATTGCATCTGTAATATGTTTTTACTCAGATTTTTTTTAGATAAAAGAAAATTCACCGAGAGATAACGTCATTTTTATTCGTCGATGCGTCACAATTTCATTTTAAATTGATATTTGTTATTTGCCATTTAACGAAGGTGGAAATATTGAAATTGCCGGGTATGGTATTGGAGCCTCACCTGTGGTATCATAATTTTTGTTCTCGCATTGTCGACGTTTGTCTATCCTATCGCTAAAAGCACATTGCCTCGCAATGTTTCAAGATTTTCAATCTCGTCTCGTTACTCATTAATATCGCTCTCTCTCATTTCCCTCATTTGCATATTTTTCATCGCTTTTTAAATGTAAAAGTAATCAAAACGGGTTTAAAACGCGGCCTAAACGAGCATGGTTTTCGGGCTTTGCGCGCCCAGCTCGCAACAACAAAAGATTTCAAGATTTCAATATGTTTTAGCCACACGTGTCTTCGGCGATGCGGGTGAGCCATTAAGAATGGAGCGCAAAATATAAACGCCGAGATGATCTTTGCTCGAGGCATAGTTCGTTGGCGGCTCGTGTGCTGTAGGGATAGAGAGATCTTGTAACATTGTTAAAAGTTAGCCAGGTTTCTCTCGTGTAGATTTTTTTTGCAGTCTCTTTTCTCTTCTTTTTTTTCGTAAAAAAAAACACTCTCGAAGAATGTTTTCGTTTCGACGAACCGAGATGCGAAAAACGATGAATTTTTCACACTCGCGAACGTCGATACGGAGATTGAAAAAAAAATATCCCCTGGACACTTGCAAGTTATACACGTACGACGATTTCGTTTCTTTTTTCTTTTTTTTTTATTAAATTATACAGAAAACTTACCACTCTTCGTCCTTGTGAGCTACGAAAAATTCGTTCAGTTGTTGACGCCTGAATTCGAGCTTGTACTCGTTATAACGTTTTATCGCTTCCTCGTCTGTAATCGTGTCTTCCTGGGTCACGAGGAATGCCTTGAACGTCATCATCGGTGGCTGTGTCTCGACGTTCGAGTTGCTAAAGTTTCCAGCTACTTCACGACTGCAAATGAATGATTTTTCATTTTTCAATTTATTCATTCTTACGAGCAAAGGTAAAACAATAAATTTATAAGTCACTTCAACTCGTAGTTTTTTCCGATTGAATTTTTTTTTCTAAAATACCTTACTTTCGCCAACAATTTTGGAGTTAATCGACTTCGTTTCGGAGCGTTATTGTTCATTGCACGTGGTGCAAAATTACCCCGAAAATGGATCATAACGCCGCGTACGTTTTCGATAAAAGGATGAAAAACAAAAGATAGTCAGATACACGAACCTGCTCGAGTTTCCATGGTTACTGTAGTGGTGGTTTCCGTGATGCGGTGGTGCAAAGTGATCCGGACCCCACGCGTTTCCACCGCCGCCGCCACCGCCTCCACCGCCACCACCCCCGCCATAATAGTCAGGATGACCACCGTAACGAGGCCCTCGGTCATCCCAGTCCGCTCTCATTCTTTTCAGTGGTGGAGCCATATCCTGAGACCTTGCTGGACTGTAACGATCTCGTCCACCGGCTCCTCCTCCTCCCCTGTACTCCCTGTAATCTGGACGAGCTCTAGGTCTGCTGGACCATTCTCTGAATAATGTATGAAAAAGATTATTAATTGCCAAATTTTTGCATAGAATTTTTAACAAATGGAGTAAAAATTGTAATTTGTAGGAACAAAAATGGAATCAAATTTACCGATCAACCCATTCGTCGCGTCTTCGATCGTCTCTGCGTCCTTCCCTGGAGTACGATTCTGGTCGCTCTCCTCTGAACTTGTCACGCCTCTTGCGATCGTACTCATCGTCCGAGTCAGCCATTTTTGTGCACAGAGAGAAGATTCTGCAATATTCATCATTTTTTTTACATCCTAATGTACCTATATACACTTTCCGAGCATATAAATATACTTTGAATTTTCGAATTATGAAAAAAAAAATTCTAGCAATGATCTTCAACAATTTGTAAATGTTTTCCAAAGAAATGTAAAAAGGATTCTTTTAATCGTGCTTCACGTGTAAAAGCGATAACAGTTGCATTCCCGTCACGGAAAATCGAGCAAACGTGTTAATAGATCAATTTAGAAAGCGTCCCTAGGTCGCAGCAAAGTATGTCGCGTGTACCACTTAACCTCCTCATCCTGCAGCTTACTCCATCTTTTTTATGTTACCGTATTTAATGAAAAATCATAAATGTGACATCAAATTTGGCACAAGTGCTAAAAAAACACTGGGTCATTGAAAAACTGCAGAGTCGGCGGTTTTTGTTCTCGAATGTGACACACTCAATTCACCGATTCCAAAATTCGATACCACCGAAATCAAATAATACGCATAATACGGAGCTTTTTTATCCTAGATCGTCGTAGGTCTCAAGTTATAATTTAAACCTGCAATTTTTTCCAAAATATTCAATTTTAACGAAATATAAAATAAAACTCACTGAAAATTAGCGAACCAACGCTACTGCACAATAGAATACCGATGTATGAATTATTTCAATATGGAGGACCGGGCACGTCTTCGATAACGCTTCGCGGCGTCAGTGGATATGCAGTTACGCAGAGAGAGGCGCGTCACGCCTTATTCTTGGAATGCTTTGTATCATTTAATGGTAAACACAAAAATTAACTTACCGAATGTTAGTAACAAATAATTTACCTTTTACATATAACGACATCTGTTAAAATATCTGGTAGATAGATCATTCTTACCGACTGATTCAAAATCTGTTCCGTCTTCAGTGTCGACAGTAAATACGAGTTTGTAACCTATTTCTTTCGAGTAATGTGCTGTTTTAAAAATTTTAATTAAAATAAATAATAATTGATAATATGCCACCAAAAAAAGGAGGTGGTGCGAAAACTGCGAAACCGAAAGCCGGTGGTGACGAAGAAAAAGGAAAAGGTGAAAAGAAAGGAGGAACCTCTGTAAAGGTTAGTTGAAAAAAATTTCAACGTAATTGTATATCTTTTAAAGTATATTGATATTCATAATTTTCCCAGGTCAGACACATATTGTGTGAGAAACAATCAAAAATACTCGAAGCTTTGGAAAAGTTGAAGGCTGGTCAAAAATTCAATGAGGTTGCTGCAACATACAGTGAAGACAAAGCAAGATCAGGAGTGAGTTTTTTAAATATTTATAGAAAAAATACTTTTATTTTTAAAAAATTACTTAAAAATAAAACTTTATATAACTGTAATATGTACTTTTAATTTAGGGAGATCTTGGCTGGATGACTAGAGGCTCTATGGTTGGAGCATTCCAGGATGCAGCTTTTGCACTCCCTATATCCAATCTTAGCAATCCTGTTTACACCGATCCGCCAGTCAAAACGAAATTTGGGTACCACATTATCATGGTAGAGGGTAAGAAGTAAAAAGAGATACAAAACAAATTTTTATAATTGTAAAATTCTTCATAATATCAATTTTTCAATGAAATAAAAACAAATGAGATTTGTTTTTGAAAGGAGTTTATTTTCTTTCAATACACACAAAGTTAGTAAAATAAAATAAGTCACAATCTCTTACAATATAATTTTAATCATCTCACATGCATACTTTTTTATAATAGAGTCACGGTCCGGTGAGAAAAGAAAAAAAACAATTCAGAGTTGAAAAAGTGAACTCTCGTGGAGGAAAAAAGATTTGAGAATCTAAAAAGAGCAAGAGTTTGCAATAAATTACCTTTTTCGCTCAATAATACGTGCTACTCAGTCACTTACTCTTAATTAGCAGATTTGAGCATTCAAAAATTACAACGTACATAAATCTATAAATACAGCAACATACACAGAGCATGGACTGTGATGCAAGAGACAAGTTAACAAGAGTTAACGAAGATTTCGTGAATTAATTTTGTGTCTGAAATACTAGCGATAGACGTGAATTTTTCTTCTCATTTGCGTGTCACTTAAAGACGAATATTTTGGTTCGTGGAACGAACGTATTGCAAGAGGGCATCGTTATCCTCGCAGACCCACGGTTTTTTGTGATGACAAGCAACATCGTGCCAGTTGACACCGTCGTTGTAAAATTGATTGAGAACCGCGAGACAATTTTCTGGAGCTCCTCCCTGGATAGCTTCTCGGTTGTCTGGCTGTGGTTTTCCAATTCTATAAAGAGATGTTTAAATGTAAGGGAATTGAAATTGGAATGTGAGATAATTTTTTTTATCGGTAAAAAAAACATAAAATCTCACCCTCCGCTCTCGGACCAATCGTTCTGGCCGCGCTCGTTGGTGGGTGCCAATTTCTGAAGCTCAGCAGTCCAGAACCATCCGTTGATGCTCAACGGCTGAAGGTCTGGTCTGTCGCATCCCTTAAAGTCGCACAAGCGTCCCGAAGTCCAGATATACTTGACTTTGTCTAAAAAAATATTTCAAGTTTACTCATATCATTGAAATTCTTCTTTGAGTAAATATTTCATTGTCAGAAAGGATAAAATTTCAGATATTCACTCTCGACGATCCTTCTCTTGATAAATTCATTCTCGGGCGAAGTTTCGAGGGAGACGAGGTCCATGCACCTCTTCCTGCAGAAATTTCTTGCCGAGAGCCAGTCGATTTCCTGGCCGCTGGTGCGAGGATCTGCCCAAGAGTAATAATATCCTTTGCCATTGAAGCGTTCGTGTATCGTTCCTGAAATAAAACACGTACCGAACAATGAGCCTTAAAAATAAAAATGTTATTTTAAAAGGGGGAGAAATAAAATGGAAAAACAGTAGCCTTGTTCCACTCCGTATTTTTATTCTCGTTGCGCAACTCGAAGCTCGTTTGAAGAAAATCTTCGTGCGTATCGGGCCGAGGATCTTTCCATAAAGACGAGAAAATGCGCAAGGGATACCACGAGTACTCTCACTCAACGAGAATTTACTGCTTCACCTCATCAATGGTGAACTTTATACGTGAAAAAAAAGAAGAGAAAAAAAAGAACATTCCAGACAAGCGTAGCGACCCTTGGAACGCACGATTGTTTCTTCTTCGTGACACACTTATTCTTACGATTATCGCCTCGTAATAATCGCGTACATCGTTCGGGTTTCGGTCTTGCGCCTTCGTAAAAAAAAACGTTTAAAAAATAACTTGGGGGAAAAAGCAAATGGCGAGAACGAAGCTCGATCTCCGAGTCCGAAACCGCGAAACGAAATTGTTCTCTTCCGTTGTGTCAAGGAAACTTAATAATTGCATCTGTTTTATCTCTTATTCGTCTCTTCAGACGGCGGTTGGAACAAATTGAAAGGATCTTGGAACAAAACCGCGGAATCGTGACTGTTGTGTTCGAAGGTTGGCAGAGAGATATATTGGCAGCAGTCGAAATAGCGTGAAAAGTCGTAACAGCGATTATTATTATTCTTCGTTTATGGATAAACAATGGGTATATTCATTCGTGAAATTAAAATAACTTCATGATGATAATTTAAAGACATTTGGTCGAAAATTGTCGTACTTTCTCCGTCGAGGTATTAAAGATTAATTCGCTATGAATCTTGATGGCCCGGTAAAAAGAACGTTTTTATTTCTCGAAAGATTATAGGATCGTAAATCGTTTTCCCAAAGTACTTGTTTCATCGGGATGACAAGAGAATTTCTAAAGTGAAATTAAATATGGGCAATGGAATTTTTTGGAGAGACGCGATGACACGGAAAGATCGGTGCGCGCGGGGGAGCCTCTTCGCTCGTGACCTACAACGAATGAAAGAATCTCCAAGTCGCGACCTAGACATTGGGACATAAGGGAGCCGAAAGGTAAACACGCGGAGCTAACGGATCTCCGCGATGACTCGATGATATTGAGTGGCTTTAGCGGGAGAAAGAAAGTTTCGTAATTGGGAAGCAATGTGGCTCGGACACGTGACCGGAATGAGCAAAATATTCTTTTATAATCCCTCCTTCTTTCGTGTACTCGTTGAAAATTTGCTAGAAAATATTTCTCACGGGAGATTACAGGAATTTAATCGCGGATTCGTCGGAAATTTATGCATTAATTCTCTATTTCTTGTTTCTCGTGGGAAGATATGTAGAGCTTTGAATTCGGAGTTTGAAAAAATAAAGCAATATATAGCCAACGTTAGACACGTTTCTCGTGACACTTTCCTTTGAGCGTACGTTTCAAATTCTTATGCTAATAGGGCCCCGGAGAAACAGAGAAAAAGAAAGAGAGAGAGAGAGAGAGAACGGAGTTTCTCTTAATTGGCAAAGTAGGCGATAGAGGCGAATTATTCGAAGCGCCGGATCACGTAGCCATTTTGTTCCGTTTCGTAAAACGGTCGCCGGCTGGAAATTCAATGGTCGTTATTGCCGCGGGGGAAATCGATGCGCGCAGTGAAAACAAATGGCGGTAAAAGAAGAAGCCACTTGTTCACCGTATGAACAACCTGTCCGATACTTTCTCCATTTACGAAGGTAAATGCATGTCCGGAAGGCTTTTAAACACTTTTTGTATCATGCGCGCAATTTAAAATACAAGTCCGGAAGCAATTATATGCTCAAGAGATCGCGTTAAAAAAGTATAACTTGGAAATAAGCTTTTATTCGAATCGTTAAGATTTATGGATCCTCGATCATTTTTTTGCATAGAAGAATGTTAATTTTTAGTATTGTTTGTGTATATTTACTTTGGGCACAGAGAGCTGGTATGGGCGGTTCCAATATTCTTCCAGTCGGTTGTGGCTGGAATTGTGCCGAAGCGACCGCAGCCACGGCGCCAAACACGAGAAGACCCAACATTTTGATTTTTTCGTTTTTCTGCAAATAAACATCATTTTGAAATATATATATTTAAACCATTTGAAAGCGAGAGACGAATAAATTTCTTATTTTATGCGTTTTCATGGAGCAAGTGACGGAAGAAATAAAAAATAGGGTATGGATTACTTTTTTTCGAGCAAATATTCAAAAAACTGGTTTTTGAACGAGTTTCACTGGCAATGAAATAAAGATTTTCACGACGTTTGACGAGCTACGTGGGAAGAAGTGAGAAAGAGTCGGGAATCGATGTATACCGTCAAATTATATCGTTCTCGTTTCATTACTTTTTTCCTTTTTTTTCAGACGAAGCCCTACAGGTGAGCAACTTTCTTTAAAACCGGTTTTACGGTCACGAAGATTTGACAGAGCCGGGTGTACTTTGCACCCGGCTAAAAAAATATTTTTCATCTCATTTGAAATTCCTCGCTTCGAGGAACCATTCTCTGTCTCTCTTTTCCATCGTTTGAACATGACGAATCCAAAAGTGCGAAAAATCATCGAGGAAAAATTTCATATTTTTCTCCGTGATGAATAAATTTAAATGATTAAAATTTGTTATTTTGATATTGTTCATTTTTTATTATAACAACTATGATTATGTGTTGAAATTAAAAATAAAACATCAATTAGATTCAATGAGATGTTTTAAAATTGAGAATATATTTATATCATGGCGCAATTATTCGCAAATATTGTACTGACCATTGAAAAATTGTATTTCTTCACTATTAAAAAATCACACACAAGTCTTTAAAAATAATGTTTTGAAATAATTGCACTCTCTTAAAGGGTAACACACTTGAAATTAGTTTATTAGAAATAAATGAAATAAATGAAAAATATGGAAACAAATCGTGACATGAACCAGATATAAAAGTGGGAAAAGTGAAAAAAGTCGAGACGATTAGATGCGGAGAGTTAGAATGAAAATAAAAAGGTTTGAAAGAAGCGCGATGAGACGAATAAAAAGGAAGATTCGATGCTCACCTAAGAACGTTCACGAGTGAACTGCAGCACTTTCTTCCTCCGGCACCCCTATATATACATAATCGTATGCGTACCCTCCGCGCGTCCAAACGGAAATCGCGAGAGCACGCGACAAGGGAATAACACTTTTACGATCTTTGATTTTTCGTTCCTTTTTTTCCTCCGATTTTGGTACAGGTATAGAAAAAAAAGGCGAGCGTACACATATCATTTAAATCCGGTATTTCCATCGCTGACATTAATCTCGATAGAAAGCAATTCGAACGCTGTCCGATTCCACACGACTGATAATCCTAATTTACAAATATATCCGAATAACCTCTCTCGCGCTTCGCATTCTTTTATCATCGGGCTGAACAAAAAATTTAGTTGATGCTTCTAAAGAGCGTATCAAAAACATTTCTTCATTTTTTACACACGAGCAACATTTTTTTTATTAGTTTAGATAATGGGTTGGTGAAAAAGAAGAAAGATGCTTGTTTTTTCGACTTTCATTTTTGTAAAAATTCTGCCCAAGTTTATCTTGACGAAGATATGAACGAAAATTTTTATGAAATTTGAGTTTACTTTCGGCAATGTTTACCCTTAATTACCTCCTCCCCACGAATCTTAACCTCAAACTTTCTTTCCCGCACGCTCGTCGTGATTCTTTCATTTTCTTCTTTCTCCGTGCACCTGAGAATTCTTCTCAGAATATCCGTCTGCCCGAGTTAAAGCCTCGGACGACTTCTTTCAATCGATCATCGACGATTGCGTGTACGCTCAATTTTTGCTGGAATTTAACGATCGCACGAGCCCAATGTAGTTTAAAAACTTTCACGTTCTTTAAAAGGTACCGAGTCAAGCGAAAATTTATGTATGCTACAAAAGTACACGGTTTTCTTTCGCTTTGGCACGGAAGTACAATTGATTATTCATCTTTACTTATTGTCTCTCACTTCTTCCTCATTAGCAAATTATTTAATGACCTACTACTTTGAATAATATTTGTACAGAAAGTTGTTATAATTATTTATTTGGACGCCATTTTTCAAGAATATATATTCTTCAGGAAAAACATTTGGCTGGAAACTTCGAGAAAATGTAAATAAATACACGTGGTATTTTGTCAGTCAGGAGAGACCGTGACACATTTTCTGTTATATCGTAAAACCCTTCAAATTGCGCAATCTTCAATTGAAGAGCAATTTGTATCAATAACCATGCAAAACGTGTCCGCAGTGTTTTCACGAAAGTTACGTCTCTCGGACGCGTTCCCCGTGTCAAATAAGAGCCAATGTGATGAACGTCACGTCGTTGAGCTCTTTCCTCTTGTTACAAAAAAAAAAGAATTGTGATTCTCGGAATCTCGAAAAATCTTTCCGAAGAAAAGAGAAATTTATTCATTTTCGCTTTCAAATACGTCTGTGCTAATTTTCGAGTCGCCATTCAAAAAAGAAAATCATTCGTCTATTTTCGTTTTCTTCTTTCTTTCCTTCTTTTTTATAACGAAAGTTTCTTTGACGAAATTCTTTTTTCGTTGGTAGTCCGAGTATAAGCCGCGCGCACTCGGAATTCCAATGTCAAATGTTTGCTCAGACGATACCACCTTCGGTACACGAATATAAGTTTCGTGTATGTCCAACCAGGAAGACTATACAGCAACAGGAGTGTTTCTGAAGAAAAGAGAAATTTATTTTCATTTTCGCTCTCGAAGATATCCGTGCTAATTTTCGGGCCACCGTATATAGACTCTAAAAAAAATTCTTTTATTCTTTTTCTTTCCTCTTTTCGTAATAAAAGTTTTTTTGACGAAATTCTTTTTCCGGGTAGTCCTCCGAGGAGTGCCGGGCATTCAGAATTTTAATGAAATATTTTTGCACAGATAATACCATCCTTCGGTAAAGTAAAGTTTCGTATTTCCGACAGAGGAAACTAATCTACATTGAGTAAAATAGAACTCTGACTTACCAAGCGTTCGTTTAAATATCGAACGCCATCTCTTATCAAGATCCGTTTGGGATCGTAAATACGGCTCTACAGTCCACCCGCTTGTCTTTGCACTGCGCCTTGCCCAGTCCACCATCGGAAACATGACAAAAATTTGTGTATTTTGAATTCTAAAAATAATTTAAAAAACATCGCAAAAGTTGTGCAAAAATGGTCTACATTCGATTAAAATACTCACGACGATTCCAAAGTATTTTTACGTTGTGATGCAAAGTAAGAAAGCTGCGTAGTTGAGAATAATGTATCGGAATAACGTAAGTGTTATTCTATCTTGGAAAGGATTATAAAGAGGAAAATGTTGAAGAGATTGCCACGATTTTCAACAGAACGGTCAGCCTCGTCGAGCAACCACGGAGGAAGCGAGATTGCACGATCGAAACGAAGCGGGCCATCACGAACAAGGCGAATGGCAAACGCCCGCGGATGATTCAACAAATTCAATTTCCGAACAATTTCAAAAATCATGGCTCACAGCTATCATAGGATGTTTATTATTCACAGCTGGAATGTGTCTACTTTTTTGGAATGAGGTAAAAGTTGCATGCAATGGAGTAAAATTTTATTATAAGTTATGAGATTATTGATTCAATGAAAAAGTCAAATAAATGGTAAAATTGTAATAATATTAATATTCTGGAAACCAGGGACGAGCTGCCAGGGTTGCTCACTCTCTCAACGAAGCTCTGGAAAATGTTGCTCTAATCGTGGATCCTGAAGAAGTTTCTCTAGATTACGATGGTCGTCTGATTCATCTGTGCGGGCCATTGTCAATCAGTGAGCCCTTGACAGAACCAGAGTATGGGGTAGTCGTTGCCAGTGTGAAACTTAAACGTAGAGTTCAGATGTATCAGTGGATTGAACTGGAAGAAGAGAGAAGGTGAATATTTTTCATCATTTACCTGCCTGCAATTTATTTACAAAAACATTCATACAAATTTAAATAATGAAATTTATTTTTATAAATTGTGCTAATAAACAATATTATGGTTTAGTTATGGAGGTGTTGTGGAAGATGAAAAGCATTATTATTACACGACAGAATGGAAAGACAAACTCGTGGATTCGGATCAGTTTTACATAAGAATAGGCCACGAAAATCCAAAAGTAATGCCAATCAGAAGTCAGACGCAGATCGCGGATGAAGTCAGAATAGGAGTTGTCACCTTGGGAATCGAGTTAAAAAAGAAATTTACGGACTTTGTCGATATTACGAGTGACGAGAGACCAGAGAGACGGGACATCAAAATGCACGCTGGATTGTATTATCACAGCGCGGATTTGTGGAATCCTCGAGTACGTACATATTTACAGGATTCTCTTCTTCTTTCTCAATTCATGAATTGTACTCATTTGATTTTTAATTAAATATTGCTAAAGGTTGGCGACATACGCCTTCTATTCTCGTATGCCGGAAAATCCGGAGACATGTATTCAGTCGTTGGAAAACTTGTGAACGGAGTTATCGTTCCGTACGTGACATCGCGAGGTGAAGAAATTTTGTTGCAGAGAAGACACAGAATGACGGTCGATCAAATGGTTCACTTGGAGCATGTGCACAATTACTGGCGAACCTGGATGATAAGGTAATTAATCAAAAATATAAAAAACATTTTCAATGAACGTATTTGAAGCGAATCGTAAAATGACATTTCAAAACATATCGTACAAGGAATAATAATTTGTATAAATTTCAGGGGTGCAGGATGGTTGGTCCTCTTCGTGGCAGCGACTCTTCTCGCGAACATTTTCCGTACAATTATTCAAAATTCGAATTTTTTGTGCGGAATAATTGCTGTCGATTCGATAACGATGTCTGTCTCCATGTCGATAAGTTTGCTTATAATAGGATTCGCTTGGGTCTGGTACCGTCCGGTGATCGCTATTATTCTGGCACTCGCTTCAATTTTGCCTTTCATTTACTCCACTATCTTATCGAGGTCTCAAAACGCTCAAGAACGAGAAAATTACCGAAGACTCTGATCCATTGAAAACGAATATATAAATTTCAGAGCTCAATGTCTATCATTAGTGTATTTATTGTTAGTACTTAATAATAATTGTAATATTTATTAAATTTATATAAAATATGATTTTTTTCAAGTTTTACACTCTCTTTCGTATTAGCAAGTTGTACGGATCATCTCACAGTTCCTGTGCATCGAAATGAATCAGATTCCGGTGGGTTGAATGCGGAAGAATCAACCAACCGAAAAGATGTCGCTAGCATCGACCCTGCACAGCTTTCACATGAACTTCGCATGTAGCTGCATAGTTTGTCTCTCTCACTCTCATTAGATAAAAGTGCGACATCTGTAGCAATAATTGTAGTTTTTAAAAGACCGAAAACTTATGACGATGTCTTCACTCTCGTTGCATACTTACGTTCTATGTTTAAAATGCTACACACGTTGCAACAGCAATTTTTGCTAGATCGCTGATACATATTTCCTCGGAATAAGATAATATTGGTTATCCGAGTATACCAAAAATAGTGTTGAAGTGAAAAAAAAATCGTTAACTCTCGTGCAGTTTGTGACGAAGCAGTGCTTTGATGGTGGGTTGATATTGAAACAAGAGGAAAAAAAAGAGTGCTCTGGAAAAAAAAATAGCGAGGCAACGGGCCGATGGCCGGGTGATGCATGTCCCTAGACAGCTTCGCGAGGCGACAGTGAGACAGTCGCCGATCGGCTCGACTGTAGTACTACATACTTGCGAACTCCGAATCTTCAAACAAAGAGAATAATAACTTTTATTGGCTCGAGACCATTAAATTTGGAAAATATCGAGAGGTGCTCAAGTTGGTACTGCATATTTTGTAGTCGTTAAAAAAAGAATTGAAGAAAAAAAAAGAAGAAACAGAAGGATAAGGAGCAGCATATAATCGCTGAGGTGCGTTCATCAAGGGCCGTCCTCGTTCCATTCGACGAAAACACTGTATGGAATTGTATTCGTATGCTTGCCTGTATATGTGCGGGCCTTGTAAGCGCGTGTGCGCGTGTGTGCGCCTATGTAAGCGTGTAGTTCGTACAGAAATCGAGAAACGTGGATTATAATAAGAACGTCTTGTGGTATGTACAACATGACGGACACGGCTACAGCGGCGTCAAACACCCCGAAAAGGCCCAATTTTTCGGCCCTGACGGTCACGAACCCGAACGGAGTTAACAAAATATCGCCGAGCATGGCAATCGCGAAACCAGGCTCCGCGAGAAAACTCGTCATCAAAAACTTTAAGAGTAAGCTCACTCTCATACGTATATAATCCTCTATAACCTACAACATCAGCTGTCCGATCCTCTATTTTTTTCTCTTCACTTCAAAGTTCCTCGATTCTCGCTCTCTACCCAATAACGATGTAAACGATGTTACATCACCTGCTATTTTTCATTTTGAACAATTATATATTTTTTGTTGGCAGTCCTAGATTGAGTAAAAAAAAATAGTTTTTCCATTGCGAAATGATTTGCGAATTCGGGTACTTTTGCTACATAGCTGCCTATATTTTTTTTTTTAGTCACGGGTGTGTGCGAGGGCTTTTTCCGTTTGTTTGTCAAGGACAAGAAATTAAAAATAGATGCTTCCCAGCATTCATGCTTTTAACCTATTTTTTTTTTGACAAAATTTACAAAATTTATTAATTTTTTTCGTTTTTCACAACGATTTTGAATAATTCACAGATAAGCCAAAACTGCCGGAAAATTATCAAGAGGAAACATGGGAAAAGCTGAGAGAAGCGGTTGTCGCTATACAGACAAGCAAAAGTATACGTTACTCTCTCGAAGAGCTTTATCAGGCGGTTGAAAATATGTGCAGTCATAAAATGGCATCAACGCTGTACACCAATCTTACCGTACTGACAGAATCTCATGTTAAAGCGAACATAGAACAGTTTCTGGCAGAGTCCATGGATCGTCACATATTTCTGAAAAAAATGAACGAGTGCTGGCAGTCGCACTGTCGACAGATGATCATGATTAGGAGTATCTTTTTGTACCTGGATAGAACTTATGTTCTTCAAAATCCCAGTATATCTTCCATTTGGTAAAGAAAAAAAATACAAATATTTGCAAGAGAGCTTCTAATTTTTATCTACAACAATTATATAAATTGTTTTTCATTTTTGCAGGGACATGGGATTACACCTTTTTAGACTTCACATTGTACTCAACAATTTAGTGCAAACTCGCACAGTAGAAGGACTTTTAATGCTAATAGAGAAAGAACGCCAGGGTGACACGGTAGATCGTACACTTCTCAAATCACTGCTTAGAATGCTCTCAGACTTGCAAATATACCAGGAGGCCTTTGAAAATAAGTAAGTTTCATTAGTAGTAAACAATATACATATTTTTATCCCCGTGTTCATCACTTTTTTCACATATTCAAGGTAGAAGTCAAGTAATGTCTTTTAAAAAGATGTAAAAGAAAGTATTTTTGACTTTACTTACAATACATATCTTGATTTAAGATAAGAGTCGCGTGAAAATTGTTTTATGCAAAATTTTTAAAAATTTTACACAGATTATCTATAGTGTCGTATTAAAACGTGTGTGAAATAGCCTGTGTATAAAATTGCTATTTTAGAGATATTAATACGTTGATGACTACATGGTAAAACTTGTCAAATAAGATTCTACATAAATTTTGAAGAAATTTTGTCTCAGATAATTTCAATAATTTTACGTTTACTTTTTACATATGGCCAAACTTTTTAATAGACTGTCGCGTGACTTCTACTTTAGAACATTAATTTTATTTTCTCAATACAAACAAAAATTTTTGTTGTCAAGGTTCCTCATGGCAACGGAGAGGCTTTATGCTGCTGAGGGTCAGCGATTGATGAACGAACACGATGTTCCTGAATATTTGGCTCATGTTGACAAACGCCTACAAGAGGAGAACGAAAGATTACTTCATTATCTCGACATGTCGACCAAGTACGCTGATTTTTTCTTATACAATCAGAATATTCTTACCTCGATTCTGATTATTTATTAATTTTTTCTATTCTCAGATGGTCTCTCATACATACGGTTGAAAAGCAATTGCTGTCGGAACACGTTACGAGTATACTGCATAAAGGACTCGCTGGTTTATTAGATGAAAACAGAATCAGTGACTTGACGTTGTTGTACAATCTGTACAATAGAATTAAAAACGGTCTTGTTGAGCTGTGCTTAAACTTCAATTGTTATATAAAGGTATAACTATGTCATGATTTTCAAATATACATTCTCCTTTATAGTTATTTTACAATTTAATAAATCAATATTTTCTATTATCTGCAGAAAAAAGGTAGAACTATAGTGATAGATCCAGAGAAAGACAAAACGATGGTTCAAGAATTGCTCGATTTTAAAGATAAAATGGACAATATTGTCAATATGTGTTTCTACAAGAATGAGAAATTCGGTAACAGTCTGAAAGAAGCTTTTGAAGCGTTCATCAATCAACGAGCAAACAAACCTGCCGAGTTGATAGGTAAGTTTTTCAATATTTTCAAAAATTAAGAATAATTTTATTGTTTGCTAATGTTTCTTACTTGGTGTTTTAGCCAAGTTTGTAGATATGAAACTTCGAGCTGGGAACAAAGAGGCAACGGAGGAAGAGCTAGAAAGATTGTTAGACAAAATAATGGTTCTCTTCCGATTTATACACGGAAAGGACGTATTTGAAGCTTTTTATAAAAAAGATTTGGCCAAGAGATTGTTAGTAGGAAAGTCGGCTTCTGTGGATGCAGAAAAATCAATGCTTTCCAAATTGAAACAAGAATGCGGAGGTGGATTTACAAGTAAGCTTGAGGGTATGTTCAAAGACATGGAACTCAGCAGAGATATAAACATTGCGTTTAAGCAGGTAAGTCTCTCTCTCTCTCTCTCTCTATCTATAGTTCTTTTTCTCTCATCATGAGAAAACCAAAGGGAATAATATTAACATGCTATTTTGAAAACAGTATTCAGGAAATCTTCAAAACGAGTTATTAGCGAGTAATCTCGATCTGACCGTGTCTATACTCACGATGGGATACTGGCCGACGTATCCAGTTATGGAAGTTACGTTGCCTGCCGAGATGATTCAGTATCAGGAGGTTTTCAATAAATTTTATCTTGGAAAACACAGCGGTCGAAAATTACAGTGGCAGCCAACTCTGGGACACTGTGTGCTCAAAGCGTGGTTTCATGGGGTAAACATTTAATTATTTCTACCAATTTAACATACAATCTTGTGTCTTCCCCTTTATGGTTTATATTAAATTTCAAACGTTCAACAGGGTAATAAAGAATTGCAAGTATCCTTGTTCCAAGCGTTAGTACTCATCCTGTTCAACGATGCGGACGATTTGTCTCTCGAGGATATAAAAGCAACGACCAACATCGAGGACGGTGAGCTCCGAAGAACGTTGCAGTCGCTCGCCTGCGGCAAAGCTCGAGTCTTGCAAAAGAATCCACGAGGTCGCGATGTTGCCGATAACGACAGATTTATCTTCAATTCTGAATTTACGAATAAATTATTCAGAATAAAAATAAATCAGATACAAATGAAGGAAACAGTAAGTTCAATATGCTGCTCGATTCACTAATGTATTTTGTTGGATATTAACTTGCGTTTGTCACTCATCGATATTTTCGTCATTTTAGAATGAGGAGCAAAAGGCAACGGAGGAGAGAGTTTATCAAGACCGGCAGTACCAGATAGATGCGGCTATCGTGAGAATAATGAAAATGAGGAAAACGTTGACGCATAATCTTTTAATAAGCGAGCTATACAATCAACTCAAATTTCCAGTCAAGGTAAATTTCTTGTTTATCAAATAATTTTTCATTCGTAGGCACGATAAATGACAAATGATGAATTTCACAGCCGGCCGACCTCAAGAAACGTATCGAATCGTTAATAGACAGAGACTATATGGAACGTGACAAGGACAACGCTAATCAGTACAACTATGTTGCGTAACCTCAAGCAATTGCCAAAGTTAAGTTGTGCCGGGTAAAAATTTTATTTTCTCGTTCGGCTCGTAAGACATCCCCGACGAGGAAAAGCGTCGAAAACCTGTGGTTTGCTCCTCGCGCGTTAAATGTCCATTAATCGATTCGTGGCTCGTGAAGTAGGGGAGCGGCAAGGGACTCTCAAGCGCCGCAAAAATCAAATTTAATGACTAAATTGTGAGCGCCAGAGCTGCAGCCATTTATACTTCCTCTCATTCATTATATCTGTCTTGTTTTAATCCTATCTTGTATTCTTACAAGACCACTCTCTGAGAGATCCTACAGAAGAAAAAATAAGTAAAAAAAAACAATAATAATAATGTTGTGCGTACTTATAAAAGCTGATGAATTTTTTAATGCCAGTTTTTCACAGTATGTACGACAAACGAGAGATAATGTATATGCGCAGTTAGTTTACTGTAGCCAAGAGAATATAATTTATGAAAGAAGGGTACAGAAAGTGAGGACGATTACCCGGGGGAGAGTTTGAAACTTCGCGAGGCTAAAGACTCGTTCTCCTGACACGCTCCAACATGCGACACTTGCGATTAATATGTAAATCTGATAAGTTTTGGAATAATTCACGAAGCAGTATATGAAACGAGAAAAGGAGAAATAAATACTTGCAATTTATAATATCGATTCGTGAATATTGACTTCCTGTTTACAGTTGACTTTTGCAGATAGTTTTGAATCTTGATGTTGCATTTTTCTAATTTGTCGCAAGAAATATACCGAGCCGTCTTCATTGATAGTTCACGAAAAGCACTCGCTTTTTGTGACCAAACGAGTGTTCCAACTTAAAAAAAAAAGAAAAAAATCTTTCAAAATCACGGTTCTGCGTGAATTTGGAAGTCTCTCGAAGCGGAAATAGTCTCAGGTGTTGGTAGACGTATTTCGAAGTACTCAAAGTTCCGCGCCACAAGAACTTATTTTTCTGTAACTTTTCGTAGAAAGTTATCAAATTTGTAAATAGGATAAGATACTTCGTACTTGTAATAAAAATCAATGCAACGAAAATAGGAAAAAACAATGAAATTGTAAAAAAAAAACAAAATTCATTAGGTAAAAAAGTGGAAGAGGAGACGAATTTCATAATTACATTACAAAATTTGGGTAAAAATTTGAGATTGAGTGTAACTTATGGGAACATTCCTTTAATCGATTGTACTTGTTCGTTCTTCGTGTCAATTTCCGTAATCAATGCTTTAGCAAAATTCATGGCATTTGCTTCTTTGTTGAGGAAATCCGAGACCAGCTTTGAAGGAGGTTTTCCACCGCCATGAGCGAGACATTCTCGACGATAGCGCTCTCCAGCCGTTCGACTCAGAGGATCGGATTGAAAATATATTTGCCAGATCCATGAGGCTATGGCGCGTGATATGAGATAAGAATAATATTTTGCTCCGTATCCTACGAGATGAGAAAATCTCAATTGCCAGGCCTGCATCCAAAAAAAAACAAACATTAATTATTATTTACTTTCAATCATATAAAAATGAAGAATATTTTTAATACAAGTACCGTATTTTTCACGTAAGGGATACCATAAAATTGCGACTGTATTTCCTCCAAAATTTCTGTACTGGAACGCGTTAATTCTCTCGAGTGATAGACTTGGTCCAACGTACTGTAAAAAACTTGAATCTGGAGATCCGAAGCGGGAAATATATTTTTCGATGCACATAACTTTTGCAACATCTTTTCGGGCATTGGCTCTCGGGTTTGAAAATGTTTAGCAAACAATCGTAAGACCTGAAAGAAGAAAAAGTAAATTTTTGATAGAAGAGTAAAATGAAAGAAATACATACCCTGGGATCACTCGCGAAATATTCCATAAGGACACTAGGAACTTCAGCAAAGTCTGCGCTGCAACGTGTGCCGGTTACGTGCTGATACTTTGTCCTGCCGAGCATCGAGTGAAGCGCGTGTCCCATCTCGTGAAATAAATTGTCTACCGAGGAAGGACTCAACAGACAAGGGTTTGACCATTTTGGAGGTGGCAGAGACAGCATCAAAACAACGATCGGGTTCTACAAAATGGAACAATCTAGTACTGAATGATAAAATTTGGTATGAACGATAAAAGTGGATTAAGCAAAGTAACCTGATAGCTCCCATCGGGTAATTGTCGGCCTCCTCTAATCGTAAAATGACAGTCTTGATTCGGTTTATTTTCTCTTTCAAAAAAATCGCAATAAATATGTCCCAAGGTCTCATGATTCTCTTCGTCAATCACAGCCAATTTGTGAACGTCCGAGGTCCAGACTTCTCCCGGAGAAATTTGTTCAGATTGCAAACTGACACCGTAAAGTGATTGCGTTAAAATATTAAGCCCGTCCATACACGCACCGAGTGATAAATATGGACTGAATTCGTTGTTGCTTATATTGAACCAGGATTTTTTGGCTCTTGACGCAAAGTAAGCAGTGTCCCAGGCCATGAGCTCCGTTTCCGACGATTCCGCTTTCTTCATATATCTCATCACCTTGAAATCTCCTTCAGCTCTATCTTTCAATTCGTCATTTACAATATTGAGAAAATCACAAACTACTTCGGGACTCTCCGCAGTGCTTGCTCTGATCGCCCTAAAAAAAGAAAAACATACATTTAAATATCTTGTATTTCATTAGATGTTTTATTTTTTAGAAATTCCTAAAAATTCCTCACCTATGAGCGTAAGTAGGAAAACCACAAATTTGAGCCAAACGATGTCGAGAATTTAGTAACTCTCTCAATAAATATTCCTGTTTTTCATCGGGATACAGAAATATTTTGTACGCCGCCTGGCGTACAAGTTCATTCGAAGAATCCGTGTACAAACCGTGAATTGCTATCTCCCCGTCATCTTTTACAAAACTATCAATATATTTTAGTAAATTTAAAAAACACTTTCTTCAAATTTTATTAATTTATTTAATATTTTTAAATATTTTTGTATCTACTATTTTCTAACGTGCTCCGGTAAAACGTTGCCTCTAACGTATCGTGGCATCACTGCTTGAGCCATAAATTTTTGACCTACCTAAAAGTAATAAATATATATTTATGTAGTTCGTTTATGTAGCGGCAAAAGAAACATCTAGGAGATAATGAAAATCTTAATTACTTACTTGAAGTATGTGATCATTTAATTCTACAACTTTCTGTCTCTGTTGCTCAGGCAAATGAATACCACACTGTTCAAAGTCAAATAAAAAAAGTTTTGAAACATGATTGTCTACATCGCTCGTTTCCATTATATCTCCACGATTGACAACATTGAACAGAGCATTGTAAAGTTCAGTGTGCGTATTTAATCTAAATTGAAGATTAATGTGGATTAAAATCTTTAAAAACTCTGTTATATTCAAAAATGAAAAGTAGATAAAAGATAATAATTACTGCTCTACAATTCCACTAACTGTCAGACAAGTATCTTCAGCGGCTTTGGCAAAATCTTGATCAGGATGAGCTATTCTAACGAATTCTGTCAAATCTGCGATTTTGCACAGTGTGTTTGAGAGTTCGTCAAATATTTGAACCATTTTACGATTTCTGGTGGGACTTGTGGCTTCTTCGATGAGTCTGTTGCATTCTGATATTGCCATTTCCCTGAGCTCCGTAAATCCCTCTGCAGTCTTTAACTGCTCGACTCCAAAAAGTCCCTAACAAAAAAAAACGAATTAATATCGATTGTAAATGCATTTAATGAGCGATTTACAAATATGAAATTTTTTTTACTCACAGTCTCGACGCGAGAGGAATTAAAACCGAGATTCACCGAGACTTTTGTATTAAAAGCAGTGGCAAGAGCAGACCAAGTGTTCAAGCCTGCTCTCAAGCCAATTTTTCTTCTTTCCCTCAATAATTGATGTCTAATCAATCGCAACATTACTCCTCAATAAATAAAACCTACAACTTGTATATAAACGAAATTAGGTTTATTTTGATTTTGGAGGTTATAAAATTAAAGTCTGCTAATTGTATTGTGATAAATGTATGTACACTCCGAATTATTGTGCAAATTAATTAAACGAATATTTTAGAAGTAATAAATACAATCGTTACTTTGTGTCTCAGGTAATCCAACAGATCTTTTTTTCACGTAATAATAATTTTTTTTCAATGCATCAACACTACTTTATGATAAATTTACTTCGTTGAATTCAATATTCAATTTGATTCGAATGGTCACTATGTTATCGACCATACCAGAAAGGGCGGTAGTATAAAAAATTATAGTTATTTCTACTAATGTAAAACTAACGTGCAGTGCATAAATCTATAATAGCACATGTGTAGTCGAATATTTGGGACTTTACACGAAACTCTATTATTCTTTATGGGTTCATTTTAATTTTTTCTTTACACAGAAATACATGTGGATTCAGGTGTATTTACAATAATACATAATTCTCGTTAATATTTTGTTTCAAATTGACAATAAACACAATGGTTTTTGGTAGACCGTGCATTGTCAGCAAATAAATATCGCACCCTCTTACTAACAAGCCATAAAACATATATGCATGTATAACAAAAATTATTTCGTTCATTGTCGAATTAATTGCACATTAATTATTAAAATAAGAGATCGATCATTATTTATTAAGTGTTCTATTGCAATGATGACGAGATATAAATTAAAGTGTACGCAGATCCATGGAGAGAGTGATGTGGAGAAATGAGCATTAATGAGAATAAATATAATCGAGTCAGTATATAAATATGGAAAAAAAAACGATCTTTCAAATGACATTTACAACTTTTGAAGTGTTTTTGGTTGATACATATTTGACGATTCAGTAATTGATTTCTTTGCCGTCGAAAGGTGTCTTGACGAAATAAGTCGTCAGAGTGCCTTTACCCTTGACGTAAGTCGGGCCTCGACAGACGAGCTCGTAGCCGGCGTTTTGTAAAATTTTCGCTGTCTCCTCGGTCACCTGGAGCCTTCCCATCTCTCCGCAACTGTCCATCCTAGATGCGACGTTTACCGTGTTGCCCCAAATGTCATATTGGGGCTTTTGCGCCCCGACAACCCCGGCTATCACGGGCCCGTGATTCAAACCTTGAAAAAAAATATTTAGCGTCAAGCACAAAATTTTAAACCGCATACATATATGTACGTGAAAAATTCCATCTCAATTCAACGAGGATATTTTAAGAATTTTGCGAAAATTCGGTACGCGTTGAGGTAGTTCTATAGTTTTATCGATTATTTAGGAATTTTTTGAATATTGATACAGCCATTCTTTGATACGTTACGTATATGCGTATAAAATTTTAAAAGGTTTCACCACGTAGATATTGAGATATTTATTGTTAAAAATTCCAATTTTCAATGCTCTCCCATAAGAGCCTGTGTTAAATATTGCCATTTACAATCCTAAATATCTTGAAATCTAGATGGTGAACCTTCTTCAAATTTTGCACATTTCTTTATTGTACTTGAAAGAAGCTTCCTAAAGTTTTTTAAAAAAATCCTAAGATTACGAATTTTTAAATTTTCATTCGTACGTAGCAAGTACAAGTCACCTTGGACGACCTTGAATTTTTAGTATGTTGTTCTTGAAACAATTTGCAACAACTTTTTTTACTAAATTTAAGCTCTAAAACGACATGGTATGGAGATAAATTGAAAAAAAAACTTTTGATTTGACTGTACCTATAGAACTACCTTAAGATACAGGGCTAAAAATTGGCATAGACACTTTATTTCACGTCTATAATAAAATGTATTAAATTTTTTTTTAAATTGAAGGGCTTATCGTCAAATTGTCGTTGAATTGAGCTGGAATTACTGATATGTACGACTGATTTTTACCCATTCTCAGCTTGAACCTCTGGAAGGATTCTCGGTTTATCTGATCGAGAATCGTCATGAGAGCGATTGCAAACTCGACAAGAACAATCACGTTGTGATCCTGCTGCTTCGTCCGGTCCTTATTTGCACGTGAGAAATAAAATAAAATATTTCGAATAGCAAAAAGATACAATAAATAAAACGTGGAAAATATTTATTATCAAATAAAAATGTTTACCATGAGTTTGCCATCTAGATCCTCCTTGCCAGGGCTTAGACCGGAAGCGAGCATGTATGTACTGCCGATCGTTTTGATCTTTTCAATCCCCGAGTATTTAGGCTTGAGGAGCAACTTGTCGAAGTCGCAGATTATTTCGTTGAGAAGTCTCAGGCATTCGAGTCCTTGCTTGTTAATGTCGGTCTCGTCGTAGAATTCTTTGTAATTTGGTATCGAGGCAAACATCACAGCAATACTGTTGTATCGCTCGTGATAAAGGTCCTGAAATAATTTTCCAATGTACTGTAGTATAATTCCTTTTTTTCCCCAAGATTTAAAAAATTTAGTATTGCATTATTGCATTTATTTGCTTGCCTGATTCGTTCTCGAAGCCAGAAAGTGATCAGTTACGTGCGCCGGAAGTATATTCTCCAATAAAATTTTGTTTATTCCCCTCATTGTCTCGATCTCGTCCTGCTCGAACTTGAGCTTGTTTTTCCACAAAAAATCTGTCCTGGATGTGAACTCGACCTGGCGATCGAGCACATGGAGAACGAACGTTATCAGAAAAAGCGGATAGCCCACCTGGATGAGATAATGTACTCCATAAAATCTGAAAATTATTTAAATAGTTATCAACGAAACAACGATTCAATTATAACAATACATATAAATATTATATAAAATTGTAATAACGATCAAAATTACTATGACAATTTTATACATTTTATAATAAAGTACTATAATTTAAAATAATAGGTATAATGAAATGAACAATATGAAAAACGAACGATAAAAGGCCCTAGGCGTATAAGCATGGTGAATCTGATTTTTACAATATCTTTCAGGGATATATTTACCATGCTTATACCTCTCCAAGGGTTTTTGTACAAATAAACGAGAAAAGATTGTTCACTGACTCGTGTCTGTAATTCGAGTAAAAATACTCGATGATGGGAATTTGAGAGAAAACTACGAGTACGACGACGCTCGATACGACCATGACGCAAAGTTTTACGAGGAAACTGATTCTTAGATGGGTCCAGCCCACCAGAAGAGCGATCGCAGAAGATTGCAGGTAAACCTGAGTGACAGAAATTCGTTAAAAAAATTAAAATGTCATAGTTATCGACAATAATAATAACAATGATTATGATGAATAAAAACTGACGGGTATGTTGTACAGATTGGAGTCGTCTAAATCGATGAGGCCGATGAGCGCGGAGGAAAGAGCAAGAATCGCGGTTATCAGATAAACAGCGAATCTTATTCCAAAAGTAAGACCGGTCTGTCCGTTCTCCTCCGTAGGATGTCCATTTTTTTCAGCGCACCAGGATATCCCGGCGAAAATGGCAAGAGCACCGAGCCCGGCGGAAAAACAACCGTAAACCGTGACACTTCTGCCGAAATTACATTTTCATCGATTTTTTACTAAATTTTATTATGATTATCGTTAAGGGGGTCTTGATTGTTGATGAATTTTGTTGTCACTGGTATTCAGTATATAGTCAATCGACTAACAAAAAAACTCTCTGAATATTGGCTATTTAAAATCATATATTGCATTTTTATTGTTGAATACAGTCGAGTCTCGTTATAGTAAATCTCGTTTTAGTGAATTCCTTCTCTTCCCACTCTGATACTTAGCAGCGAATCGTACACTGGGGATAATTCACTATAACGAGGTTTCCGGTTCCGATGAATTCACCATAACGAGACTCGACTGTATTTTCCATAATTTGAGAAAAGGTGTAGAAAAGTCGTAATAATTCGTAAGGTGGTATAATTATACTTATTAAAATAATATAGTTACCTAGGTGCATTGATGACTTGAATGACGAACATGGTCGTGTACAGGATATTGGAGGCGAGAATGTACCAGGGGCACTGTTCGTCTTTTTGTTCCCGGTACTGTATCTCCTGAGTTTTGTCTTTGAAGCAATACGTTATCGGGGACATACCTTCGCTTCCGGCCAACCACTGTCTGTCCAAAAAAAAAAATTATCGTTCAAATTGTCGAATGTTATTACAGATTTTTTCAGTAGTTTATTTAAGGAGGTTGGCTACAAATGGCGAAAATAAATGACGTTTTACATGTTAAAAGTATAGGGAAAGGAAATTTGTTAAGAACATGATAAAAATT
>JAPYYW010000623.1:0-79599 GCA_030522545.1 Cremastinae sp. A BG-2022a
GATACAAAGAGAATTTACGCAGGGCGGATCGCAAATCGGCGAGCAAACGTTCGACGAATTTTCAATTTTCTCGTAACCGGAAGTGCACTCACATTTATCGGGTTCAGTACAAACAGAATTTATGCAGGGCGGATCACAGATCGGTTCGCAATAATTGCCGTTCCGAAACGATTTATAATATCCGGAATTGCATTGACAAGAATTCGGTTGCACGCATTCAGAATGTAGCGGACACGCTGGATCACAGTGAGCTTGACATTGAAAGCTTTTATGAAAATCGAAGACTATATCGTCATAAATCGTCAAATTTTTATTGATTTTTTCCACGTAGCCCGGATCGCAGCGGCAAGTATTCGGCAAAATGCATCGAGAATTTTGCCCGCACGGAGGATGGCAAGATGGCGAACAGACGTTGGTGCTCGCGAGATCAAAAATATAGCCGGGGAGACAATGACAGATATTCGGCACGACACATTCCGCGTTCACGCATTTTGGATCGCATATCGGCGTGCAAATGTTGCTCGGATTTTCCGGCAATTTTTCGTAATTATCCCAGCACTCGCACTTGTCCGGCTCGACGCACGTCCCGTAGAGACAACCCCCCGAGCAGAATGGCAAACAAATAATTGGTTCTACATTTCCAATTCGGTGATACCCTGGACAACATTCTGGAACTTTTAGAGTGTGAATCACTTCCTAAAGTCAATCCATAAAAAAATTAATACGATTATAAATTGGTCAAAAAATGTTATTCTTGTGTACACAAAGAAAAATTTATATTTCTTTTTTCGTACTGTAGTAATTAAAAATATTTATTGAGGATTTTTCATGAAAAAAAGCAATTCTGATAATTTTATAATTAATATTATAAAGTGTAATATTTTATACGAAAAATCTTAGGAATTTTCAAAACTGTTCAATACAGTACGAAAAAAATATAGTAAATTTGTTGAATAAAATTTTCTCTGTGACTCAATGTGTGAAATGATTGAAAAATCTTCACTTACCTGAACCCTGTAATTTATTCTTGTAGTCCTTTTCCAAAAAATTCCCATAACGCGACGTTTGTAAGTTTCGATGTAACTCACCCAAATAGTTGATGTAATCCTGTCGTTCGAAAAATAATTTTTTATAATCAAATGTTATCATAATCAGAAAATAATGTTCAACGTCGTATTGTGGAAAATAGATTTGTCAAGATATTTTTTGAATACCTTTGATCGCGATAGCAAATGGACGACGGGCTGGATCTCAATGGCAGCTCACCATTGACTATTTTGTGCTCAGGTTTAAAGATTAAAAGTGCGAAAAATACGCACAAATATCTTCCAAACATTTTATCACTTGATAAGAAAAAAAAACTTTTATTTCACACTTGATTGATTTCAATTAATTAAATTTTTTATGAATTTCTCAAAATCGCATAATGATTTGTTTTGCTGCGCTTGGTCCGACAACGAATGAAGACTAATGTCAAATCACGTCGTTGAGGATCGACGATGTACGCGCGCATTAATATGATACGAGATATAATGGACAGTCAGCGGAGTTATCATTCTTTTTCTTCGTTATCAAGAGCCACAGGATATCCGTAATAAATAGATTTCTTTTTCTTTTTATCGACGACGTACGGATAATTCATCAACCATAAAAAGAAAATTATCGAAATATTTTACATTCTAATAATTTAAAATTTTCTCTATTTCATAAAATATTCTTTATGGCAAATTATTCATAACAATCAATAAAATAATAAATTGAAAATATTTCTTAATTCTTAATAACCAACGAAATTTTACATATTGATACTATTTTTAAATCTTATATATGGAATATTTTTAATTAAATGTGCAATAACGTATTTAAATTTTTATGCAGGGATGCAAAAATCGTGAATTACTCTTTTTATAGAAAGAGAGTTGTCACACGTTTGTGTTTTTATTATTCTTCGACAGGCGAAGAAGAAAATGTTTGACGCCCTGAAAAAAGAAGCTCGGGATTCGAGAATAAAAAGTGTTCTTTCGTGTTTGACAGGGCCAAAAACTCGATGGTCCGTCGTGGCTCGAAAAAAAAAACGTGATTCCCGGGTTCCAAGTTGGTGCGCGCGGTTATTCGTCAAGAATTCTTCGGGCGAAGAAACAGAGGCAGCGGAGGCTATAAATTCAATCGGGGCAGCGTGTATCACACGGATTTTCAGAACACGAGAAAGAATGCCCATAATTCAAATGGCGGGTATATATAGCTCTCTCTCACGGGCTCGCGGGGACTTATTTGTCCCTTTCTGTTGGCCCTTTTCAACGGAGCCGGCCCAGCCATTCCCTCGCTGTCCAGCTTTCTCCCGTTTACGCACGTGCACTCTAGCCGATAAGTGTGTAAAGCTCTCGAATATCGTCTCGTTATTCGTTAAAGAAAGAAAAAAGATTATTTCTATATAGACGATCAACAAATCGATTTACTAAAAATTGATTAACGTTTTAAGTGCAAAAAAATATGAGCGATACTCGTCAAGTTTCTAAAAAATAAAATTAACGAATAAAAATCGACATTTTCTTCGACTATAAAACGATAATGGAAATAATGTCTGTGGAGTTGGATAGACGCGTCGAGGAGAAAAAAGAAGGGAAGAAAAATGCGACGAAAAGGAGAAAAATAAAAAAAAGAGAGAGAGAGAGAGAAAAGAGTGATTTGTTGGTGAAAATGAAAGGGGTAGGATTCTCAGGTAGGGACAGAAATGTGTTGGAAAGCAAAATGAAGAAAGAAGGATTGAGCAAGCTTTAAAATAAGACGGAGTAGTATAACGTATGATATAAATTCGAGCTCTCCCCTGATCGCGAGGAATCTATCGGGTCCCTTATATTCTCGGAGTCGGGTCGAGATGTTTGCTGCTGGGATGAGGATTAAAAGGATGGGAATGAAAGGAGTGAAGAATCGAAAAGCTTCTCGCTCTTTCACTCTTGTATTTTCTCCGTCGTCGCCTCCATCGGTCCGTTCCCCGTCGTTGTAAAGAGCAAGAGGATCTTGTACGCTCCGCGCGAGAGAGTTTCGCGATGGAAGCGAGCGCGAGCATTAATTAAAAAGGTTGCGCATTAAAATGATTTGTTTTAATTGGCTGAACGCATTGAGGTATTTATGGCCAGTCGACCGGTCCTTCCTTCGGCCTGGCTGTCGGTCGTGCTCCGTACACATCCACAAATACGCGTTCACACATTAAAACCCATACAAAAAATAGCCAAACACACTCGAATTCGGTTATATATCCGCCAAGTGAACCGTTCCGAGACGAATCTCCCCCCGATCTCCAAAGAGCCTGGACTTTACTGGATATCGATGTTGCTCCATTCTAATTTTCGTTGAATACCCATCTCTCTCTCTCTCTCTCTTCTCTTTCCCTCATCTCTCCCTCTTATCCCCTTTCACTTATTTTCTCTCCACCTTTATTAATCCTTTTTCCAACTCTCTCTCTCTCTTTCGCTTCTTCGCGAAATTTATTTCGTCTCGATCTTCTCTTGATTTTTATCCATCTTTCTTCCGACTTGTCTTCCGATTCTTCCTCTTCTTCTTCTTCTTCTCCCTTATTCTTTTTCGTACGGATACTAAAATTTATTTCGCCTCGATCTATCGGCCTACACGCGTCTCTTTGCTCTTCGAGCTTGGCCTCTTGATCCCTAATTTTTCTTATTTCGATGATCCGGCGAATAAATATTCGAGAGATCCATAGGAGAGAGCCCAACTCTGCCGAGCGAATGGATATTCAATTTATACATATAAGAAGCGGCAGTATACGCTTATTATAAAGAGTTGAGCAGAAAAAAATGGCGCTCGTGTTTGTGTATATACGCGCGCATACGCCGAGAAGCAGTTTCAGAGCTTATATGAATATTTCACCACATTAATGCGAATAAATCTTTCAGATATACTGTTGCGTTTCGTACACGACAGATATCGAACCGAGTCCTTCATTATAGGGTTATAGTCGTCCCCGATGTGTTAGTTTGTACACATTTTTGTACGAACGCGCGCATACACATTTTTGCCCGGCGGTAATAAATAATACTCGTAAATCTTTACGGTTTCGACCTCACTTGATATGAAACTCTATACACGTCACGCGAGAGTTCCCCGGTATGTCAGCGATGTATCTCGCTCCGTCTCTTTTTCTCATTTTCTGAGATATAATTCGCGAAAAAAGGCCATCACCGGGCGATATGAATTGAACGGGATACGAGCGCGCTCGCGTATCGAATTCCGCGAATTTTTGACGAATCCGCACGATCGCGCGTTTCCGCGATTCGTATAATTAATCGACACGCGGCCAGGACGTTTATTTCGCAAGATCGAAGCGTCTAATTAACGATTTTCTGGGGGATATCGTGCGTCCGGGGAGTGTGTGCAGACCGGCGGGAATATTTTTTCGGATCGGGAGCAGGCGAACGATAATCGTGGATGAATTTTCTCTCGGGAGAAAAAGAGCGCGACGCGCGATGCTCGACATTTTAAAAGAATGACATCCTCGCGAGAATTAAGAGACGCGAGAGGGATGAGAGGAGCGAGAGCAGAGGGAACGCGAGAGAGGCTATTGTTGCGTGTTTCGGAGCGATAAATAAGTCGGCGTATCATTCGTTTTTGCAATGGAATTGCGATGAGATATTGGTCTGGCGTCAGAGGGAATTCCGGCCGTCAGCGGCGTCATATCCCGATTTATTCTCACAGATATATTATTCCTGAGGAATATAGCATGCTTTGCTCGGAGGCAGCGTATACTCATCATGCGGTAGGTACGACGAGAGCGCCCGAGCTCGGCAGAAAATGTATATATGAAAAAGGAAGAGAGAGAGAGAGAGAGAGGGGCTCGCTCGTCGAAGGTCAAGGCCTTCGGGGTGTCAACCGCGGGCTCGGAGCAATTAACGAAGAGGCTCGTCCAGATTATTTATCTGGATTGGAGAGGAAGACGGAGCGAGGCAGAGGCTCTCTCGAAAGAGGATTCGAGAGAAAGGACGATGAAAGAGAGAGAGAGAGAGGATGAAAAAAAGCATCGCGCGAGACGTGTTCCCTTGTTGGCCGATGCGGTGCCCGCGTGGTGGGAGGCGTCCGAGAGAGAAGCCTCCTGGATGAGCAGCTAATGTTAATCCAGCGATTCGGTGCCCGGAGAAAAAGCACACACTACCTATATATAAATCGAGAACCCGAGTGGGTGGAATCGTCGATTCGGCTCAAAGGTGGGATCCGAATCGAACTCTTCTCTTTTTCACTTCATCATTCCTCTTTCCCGTCCCTCCCTACCCCTCCTTCGTTGGCTCTCTCCCTCTCTACTCCATAGCAGCCTTCGTCGTTTTCTTTCGGTGAATAAAAAAAAAAAAAGAAAAAGAACTCCGCCGAGGCCTTTTTTACACTCAGCGACGCGACTCGATCACCGCCGCGATTTCTGTCCGAAGCGTCTTCGCAGCCACGCGGAGAGCCGTGCATCAACGGGCGCGCGCGCTTTTTTTTAGATAGAAAAACAAAAAAAGAGGTAGATCGGGAGGTGGAGTGGCTAGCGTACGAAGAAAGAGAGGAGAAGGAGGGGGGGAAAGAGAACGGAAAAAAAGAGATAAAAGGGAATTGGCCCCGAAGAGGCCGGACCAAACTCTCTAAGCCGAAGTTGATGCATGGCCGACGTTTTCTTCTCTCTTATATAGCGTCGTTCTCTCCCGTGTGCTCTCTGATCCGCGCGCTCTCGTACGATGCAGTTCGAGATGAGAGACACGATGGAAAGGGAAAAGATATAGGTGGGGAATGGGCAAGAGAAGAAATAAAGAATGAGAAGAGAAATATCCGCCTCGCCAGGGCTCGGCCCCCTGGAGCAAACGCTGTCATAACTCAATCCCACCGGCCAGAGCAGTCTTCTTCTTCTTCTTCTTCTCCTCCTCCTCTCTTCTCTCTTCGCCAGCTCCGCTCCTTCCTCTTCTCTCCCTGTCCATCCGCTCATTCCATCCATTTTATTCGTTCCCTGCGCAGGTTGCACCTGTACTTGTATATTTTCTCATCCTCGCGCTCTCGCGTCGTTCTCTCCGTATTCTCGATGCTTACATGCTCGCGATCCCGAGAGAGAGAGAGAGAGAGATTGCGCCTCCATTAAATTCTACGCCTCGCCGAGGCCAATAGGCCCCAACGCGATTCATGACTCTTATCGTCAATTTCGAAACTCGCTTTATCCAACAGGCAGCAGCGAATCGTCCGGGCGACCTCATCTCACGTCACCGCCGTACATATTTATCGCCCATACCATACACGCCGCTCTAACTCCCGTGATTCACCGACTTCATTATCACAAATTCACTCGTCACAGCCCTCTTTCCTCCGCGCCAACGTGCGCCTCGATCCTGTGTCCGTTTCATCACTCTCCGCCGAGGAAATTCGTCGCGCCGTTCCTTTCTACATATACATATATCTATACATATGTTTCTTAGAATTTTATTATACCGCAGATATATCCGGGAAATCAATTTTATCCTCATTTTTTTTCTCCTTTTATTATTCGTTTAAAACATGTTTGAGAATAATGTTAATTTCGCGCGAGAACTCTCCAGAACTCGATCTCGAATTTTTCTCCCGTTCATCATTGATCTTTCATCGATTAACGACGTTCGAACGTGCACGAAGAACTTTCCTCTGTAGATTATTTTTCGTGGAAAAAAAATACACTCGTTCTAAACGCAGAGATTTATGGTCAGTCTTTTCCTACATTTTTCATTTTTATTAATTATTCATATATTTTTTATTATTATCAAACGATTTCATGGGAATTTCTCTGATTGGTCAACTGTGACTATACTCATCATTTTCTCAATAATTGATGGTTGTAAGCAATCAGTAAATATTCTTATATAAAAGTGAGAACTTCATATATGTATATACTGATAATTCTAGAATTAAGTACATTTTATTTAGACCCTTCTTTACTGTAGTTTTTAAACATATATTTTAATTATAAAAATACAGTAAATTGATTTTAAATAACCAGTAAATTATTATACAAAAGTGATAGTTTCATATTTATATCGATAAGTCTAGATCTAAATATGTTTTATCTAAATCCTTCTATATTATAGATTTTTCAAATTATAAATTATATAAAAATATATCTACTTCTAAAATAATTAGCATACGATTTTCACTTTACAGTATAAAATCTACGATAAAATTTGCGATTTGGTATCGAAAAGATGCGGAAAATATTGTAACAAATTGAGTTTCGGTTGGCACGTCCGAGTATTCGGGAATGAGTGGTCGTACGCGTCATGTTAATCCACATGCCCGTGCAAAGATTGTATACACAGTGATATGGTTTAGGGCTCGAGTGTGTCTCGCTCGTACTTATTGGCCGAGCGTTTACCTTACAAGGACGAACGCGGAGTCACGAAAGCGCTTGAGCATCAACTATTACCTTCGTACATTCAGCCGTAAGGTGGCCGGGGGAGGGCGGGAGAGTTCGTTCTGTTTGCTGAGGCCACGTGCAAGCTCAGCTCAGAAACACCAGTCTCGTTTAGTTAACGTGATACGTGACTACGTACGTACAACTCCGAATTAACCGAGTCCAATCAAAGTCGGCATCGCGCCGCCCCTCTCGCCTTTTCTACATTTTCCTTCGACAAACAAACGTCGAATTGTGTCCATCTTTCTGCTCCCTCTCTCTCTCGTTATCTCTTTATATAAAGTACAGACAATTATCAAAGACCTGCACACTGATTTTTTTTTCGGCACTCGTGAGAAAACCTCCTCGTTACGGAAAATATTCCAAGTATGCGTGTTTTTTTTTTATTGATGAAAAATTTACTGTACCAAAAGACAAAACTCGGAAAAAGGTTTTTTTTTCCTTCTTAATTAGACACTGCCGCGTCAGGAATATTAGGAAAGGTTCCCTTCGGTTCTCGAACACGTTTCTCACGAGGTGTGTGCTCTATCGGGGACGAGGGAGACGTGGAAGGACGGAGAGATAGATAGACAGGTATAGATAAATAGATAGATATGGAATACAGGCATAGAGTGAAAAATAATGCAATAAATAATACAAAAAAAAGAAATATGTTAGCCTGATTGTATATGGTAAATATACAGATAATACGAAAAATTGTAAAAGATTTTGAAAAAAAATGAAGTCTCGTTGACGAGTATGGAAAAAAGGAAAAGACTGAAATTTCGAGTATACGAAACGCAGACGCTATGATATTAGAGAGGGACTCGTGAAATATACTGGGCAGAGAGGGAGCGAGACGATAGACGTCCCCTGTGGATGGAGGCTTGAAATAAACAACGATATTATAACGCGAGCTTAATTGCGCCGGAGGGCTTTCGGCAGACCGAAATATTCTCAGGATGGCCTCCTCGCTATGCAAAGTACGCGCACGGACGTCGCTCCCTTCCAGGGCGAACCCCTTCACGTTTCCTCCGCGACTTACTCATTCCCACGTAGCGGTATCAGCCGTAAAAGCAGAAGTGAGAACCGCCGCATCAACGCTCGGAATACTAGGATTCATTTGCAATAAACATGTCCGTGGCTAATTTTCCTCTCGCCGAAATAACGGCTACGGGGAAACATAATCCTACCGAGCTTGGGAGATCTTTGCGTCACGCTCCCAGTCATAGAGGGATCAGTCGCGCGGTTCCGGAAACAAAAATGGATGGAGCACACCCCGCGCGAATATTCCGATTCATTTTTCAGAACGAACATTTTTTGCTAAATTTTCACGAATATCAAGAGTCGCTTATGCGACTTTATTTTCATTAAAAAGTGGTTTTGACAGGTCTAGAATTTTCAATAATTAATAGTAAAATTCGTTGTAGTATTCCTGAAATCTTAGTAAAACCTATTTTTCATTTTTTTTCTCCTCTTCTGATACGAAATGAGTTAAAGTAAAAACCAGATGGTGAAATTTTGATTTTGTCGAATTCTTGTTCGATCATTTGTCTTTTTTTTCGCAATCGCTGTATAGCGCTTTACAAGTTAGCTGATGTTGTCCAAATCATGAACGTCGGCACATATAAACGATTGATACAATTTCAAAATTTTTGACAGCTATATTTTTGATTAAATCGAGAATGTTCAAAAATAAGTCAAGTAACCCAAAAAATAGTATACGCTTACTGTTAAAATATGTATGTATTTTGAAACAAAGTTGAAAAATTATGAAATTTTATCGAGAGAGTGCCAAAGCCGCATTGACACGTCTAGCTGCGAATAGTTGGCGAGCGTGAGAAGAAAAAAAAAGAAAGGAAGTACATAAAATAGTCGAGTAGTTGCGGCGAGGGAAGGGAATAAGGAAGGAAAAAATTCGGAGGTCCGTCACGTCGGACGATGTCTGTGGTTTGGCGACGTTTCAGGGGCACGAACTCGAGGAAGAGTGCACTTTTGAGGCACTGTAGCGCCGAGAATTCGAGCTTGTTACACGTATACGTCCGCGAAGGGCGAGGAGGAGGGACGGGGAAAGGGTTGTTTCGCGGAGGGGAGGAACAAGTGGAAATAGGTCCGAGTAGGGAGGGAGAGAAAAGCGCATAGCGGAGTTCTTTCTCTGCTCCAGGGCTAAAAGAATGTGTGGATGTGTCGCTTCGTGGGCTCGCCCGGCGTGTGTGCTCGCGTGTTTCAGAGGAGAGAGAGGAATAATGGGGGGATAAAAAGAAGAGAGGAAGGAGGAATGAAAAAAAGAGGAGGCTAACGCGCGAGAAGGTGAGGATGAAGAGCGGAGGATGGGAGAACGATCGCTGGCCTCCCGTAGAACGGCGGCGGCGGCGGCGGAGGATCGGATGCTGGTTAGCACAAGAGCCTCTCGCCGAGCGCTATATCTCCGCGCGTTCCACGACCGCAGAGGCCTGTTTTATTTTATGAATCGCAATATTTCACGCGACAACTGGACTCTCGCGTCGGCAAGCCCGCGCGCACCCCGCTGGGGGCGTTCACCACTAAACTGTCTACGCGCGGACGAGCTTACCGCGCGCCCATAACCCGCGTGGCATACCGTCGCCCTCTCTCTCTCCCACCGCAGACCTACACTCGCCACCTAACAATGAACGCCCGACTTATTCCCTCCTGCAATACTCCTCCGAACCCTCCTCGTTTCCCTCAAAAATTGAGACTCGCCCTCCAAAAGCTTTAAACTCTATATCCAAGCTATACATATCCAAAAGTTCAAACACTCTATACACTGAAAACACACTCGTATATACTGCGGTTCGCTCGAGGTTCAACTTTTACTCCTTATTGCTGAGTGCGCAAACGTTTGTTTTTTTGCATTTTATGAAAATTTACACCATTTTTCGCTAAATTCGTGTTTCGCAAATTCATTGAGGGTTAATTAGCTTGTATATACTTGAATCGCATTGACGAAAAAAAAGTTTGGTTTATTCATTCAAGAAAAGTTTCGTTGGACCAATTTACTCGAAGCTGTATCAAATATATAATTAAAATTATATATGCTCTTGAAATTTGTTAACTCTTAAAAAGTGTTTACTGAACTTGAATTAATTAGTTCATTATATTTTGACATAGTTATTTCAAATATGGGTTCAATTTTGTAAACATAATAATGTATTAAAATTTATCTATACAAATATATCTACGTTTTGAATATAATTCATGATTTAAAATAGATAATCAACAACTTTGAGTATGCTGTAGAGTCAAACGAGTCAAACAAACATCAATGAAATACATTTTGATTCAACTAATCCATAAAATAATTTCTAATTAGGCACGAAATTCCTTAATATATTTCTAGAAAGACATCCCAAAAATGTATCCAATAGTTTTCATGTCATTGAGAAAGTCATTAGAATAACCAAATATATATTTAATAATCGTAATTAAATTATTTTTATAATTTATTTCAACAAAATAAATATAGTATATCTCTTTTTCAATACAATTTCAATTTAAGCGACAAAACAACATTGAAAAAAATTAAATTTTTGCATATATTAATGAAACTTAGTTATCAAGTAGAATTTTGAAAATGCTGCTCATAAATCCTTAATAATTTTCGAAGGCAGAGCAGAAAATGAGTGTAATGTCAAGGATATACGGTGCACGTACACACACAATGTACCGGAGTCGCGAAAAGGGAAAAGGGTCACGCCTACCATCTCACCCCGCGTCCACCCTCTATCTCGCGCGCGCGGTAGACGTCGGGAGCTGTTGTATATTTACCTGGAGGTTGGTGCACATTCTAACCGAGGCAGAGAACGAGGATACCGCCAGAGAAGAAAGAGAAGGACAAGCGCCATTACTGGCGACGAAAGATAAAAGATACGCGAGGACGATGCCGCCACCGCCATCGCCGCCACGGTCCATATATGTAAATACCTCAGGGAACCCGCGTACTACAACGAGACAGCGGAGAACTAGCGGAGTATCCGACCGAGAATCCCTATACCGATGAACGTTACCTCTCGCTCCCTCTTTCTGACTCCGTCCCGATCATATCGCTCATTTTGTCCGAACTTTTATTTCACCATTTTATACACCCGCGTCCCCTTACTTTTTTTTATTCTATTTTCACAATGATTTTATTACATTTTATCGAAAAAACGATACCGATTTATCGAATCTCGGTATACGAGCATTCGTGACGAGCCGAGCGTCCGAATTTACCGAGCTGAAAAAATCTCGGCGAAGGATCGCCATGGTCTGCCGAGTAAAGAACCAGTACGAGAAATAAGGGAAAAAGGTAGCAGCTTCGAGTAAGCGAGAAGGTGAAAACCTTCGCGTATTCTCGGAACCGAAGAATTCTCGTACCGCTCGGTATAAGAGTCCTCGAACTAACGATTTCCGATCTTTTTCGTTCCTTTCTCTCTCTCTTTTTTTCTTCGATTCGTTCCCCCCTCTGAATTCCCGTGGGAAAAACTTTCTTAATTACCCTATACCCTCGCAAAAAGAAAGAATTTTATTTGACGCTGGCCGAGGTCGAAAATCGGCGAGGTCGCAGAGCCGCATCAATTGGATAAACGGAAGATTATCGGAGAGTCCGGTGGAGGCATTTGGCAAAGAAGATGAAAGTGTTAACGTTTACTTTATAGCGTGGCTTCAACGCCAGCGTTGAGTGTCCGACGCCGGGAGGACGGTGGGGGGGGGGATACCAGAGGAAGAAGGGGAATAAAAAAAGCGACGAAACGATCGGTATAGGTTCGTTCGCGCTGGTAGCCGTTCAACACAAAGAGAGCGGCTTCTCCGGGTCCTCCGTATTACAAGGACTACGTTACGATGTTATTACGGTGCCCGAGGCGACGCGCAAGCTTTCGCCCGGACGAGGATAGCGCTCTTCCACGGGGCAACGCTATAACTATACATAAAATAGCTGCGGAGCCATAATGCAGGCCCGTTAAATACTAAAATGACCCGGGGGCTTACAAGGCCGCTATGAGATATTAATACGAGGCCTCCGGCTCGGCCAGAACGCATCCACCTCCCTTTATCTATTCTCCCTCTCTTTTCTCTTCCTTTTCCTGCTGTACTTTCTCCATCGTTGCTCCATTTCTCAATTTCTCTTGTTTATTATTGTTTATTCCGAATTCAAGCTCGTCGCTAATTCTTCAATGAATAAGGTAAACGTTCCAATAGTTGGACTATTTTTGCTGTATTATCTTTAATATTAGAATTATTTTTTTACTCAATAAAATCATGTGGATTATTTTTCATATGCAATGAAGTTTATTTTTCATAACGTTAATTTATTGGGTTGATTTTCTGTCCTACTATTGGGATACTGTATACATATTCATTCAAGTATTTATTTACTAAAAATATTATGTAAAATTAACACATAAAATTAATTTTGGATTACTAAAAAATTAGACAATCAGTTTAGATGTGAATTTTAAGCAGATTTTTTAGTTTGAATATTTTTTAAACAAAGATAAAGTGTGAAAACCTTTAGCTGTCCAACCATTGGAACGTTTACCTTATTCAACTTAGAATATATTAATTTTCTTACATTTTAATCACTTCAATGGTATTTTTTTGATAATTTGTATCTTCAGCAGATTCTTCCAATGAATATTTAATTCGACGGAATATATCGCTAATTCGAGTTTTTATTCATATATTTGGTTTATCGGTTTTCTGGATATTACTTTCATTGATGGATTGGAATGAAACTAGAAACTGAAGTTGGAATAGCATTCCATATAAAATAAATTAAAAAATGTTACGTAATTTTCAGGCTTCGTTGAAGTTCGAGACCGAGCCTGGACATTTTGTTTTTGGAATAACCAAAAATAATTTAGTTCATTGTGATTTAGTTACTTCACTCGAAGTTGAATTGAAATCGATAAATGTCAATTTAATCTGACAGAATAAATGATTAATCACGACGTTACGATCACCCAAATATATTTTTGTAATTTTAGTAAAATTCTTCTCTCGTTAAAGGTCAATAAGCATAAGATTTTTCGAATTGAAATTAGTAAAATTGAACTTACTTGGTATAGAACGTGGCGTCGCATTCGGAGCAAGCGTGGCTTCGACGACGCGAACTGGGGTATTCCTTTCGCCAGGTCGTCGATCGGGAGCAGTCTTTTCGATGAGCGTTGAGACTCGAACGTCGAGAAAACGATTGCGAGCACTTCGGGCATCGAAAGGGACGCTCTCCGGTATGATTTCTCAGATGATTCCTCAACGTTACTTTTCGGAACAATTTTTCGCAGATCGGACACTTGTACTTCGGCGGAGCTCTGCTCGAGCTCGCCTCTTCCCTCGTTTCGACGGCGCCCACGTGCAAGACGTCGTGAAACAGAAATTCCGCTCGGGAGTCCGTCTTGAAAGGACACTTTGAACATTTCCATTGTCCGGGTTCCAGCGGAATTTCGGGATAATCGGTCGGTGGTTTTGTGCAGTCCACGTCACGCGTGTGCCTCGTGACGTCTTGTGGAAGGGCGAACATCGAGCCGCAGCGAGGACATCTGAAAAACAAAGAGACATTTTTTAAATTATAATTTATCATTCTAACAAATTTTTCTATAAAATTTTAAAATTTTTTAAATTAATTTGTTTGATGAATCATGCAAAAGAGGAGAATTGTTTCAATTTTTTATATTTCATTGATAGAGAGTTGATTTTATTATTTTAACCTGTGACACAGCTCAGGATGAATTTTCAGCAAGTGTTCTTTGTGTTCGAGAAGATTTCGTTGGTTCTCTCCACAATGCGGACACTCTCTTTCCATCGGTCCCGAACTTCCGCTGGACTTGCGTACCCTGACGTTGTCCTTGTGACCAGGAGTTCTTCTGTGGAGAACAGCTTCCCTCGCGCTCTCGAAATTTTTACTGCAAAATGAACAAAAATATGGCGTGGTGGCTGCAGCTATTTTTTCCTCGTTCTTCGAGCTCCCATCGGCTTTGTGACAGGAAAGTTGGTGTCTCTGGAGAGCGACGAGCGACCTGACAACCTGCGAGCAGTCCGAACAAGTTATTCGATTCTGATACTCGTCGCTGGACGTTAAATTCGCACTGTGTCCGCTCTTTCTCGCGTGAAACCTCAGCTGAATATTGTACCGGAAGCGTTGCTTGCAAGTCTCGCAAACGAGACCTCGTCGCTTGCCGACGACGATCGGCACTGAGCCGTTCACTATCGTGACGACTTCCCGGTGAGACGGACTCGCGAGGTGCTCGGCCATCCCCTCGTTCTCGTCGCACCGGAAGTCGCAAGATCCGCATCTGTAATCACCCTCGATCTGACAAAAATTAAAAATATTTTTCATTTCTTTTAACATCAAAATATTTTTCTTACTCTACATTAAGGACGTCTTCCAAGTCAAGTTAGATACTTTTTACACATTTTTTTAAATATGCTTTTTACTGCAATTAGAGAATACTGAAATAAAGGGTCAAGTTTTCAGGAATTAAGAGTTATCGAGTGATCCAAAAAGTATATTTAGTAATATTAATTGTACTTTTGTTTAAGTTGTTGTTTTGATTAAGTTTAGGAAACCTGTCAATGCTTGGTGTATTATTATATAGAGCTCTGGGTGACGTTTTATCGTTATTTATCGTTAATAATTCATACAAAAGGCCCGAAACCTTTCTTTATCCTATAGGTTTCCTTTCTTTATCCTAAAGATTTAAGAGTGTTCAATGAACATAATAAGTAGTTTTTATAAAGAATCACTCATATGCAAAACAATTGCTTTTTGAAAATAAAGGCACGAAATTGTGTTCTCGCATCAACTCAATGTTAAAAATCGAATTTTCAATTACGAATATTTTCATTAAACGGTCGGCAAAGGCAGGTTTTTTGTGCGATACCAAAATGATCCATTTTTCTTTTAATCGACATTTTTTATAGACATCATTAATCGTTATCAAAAGGAAAAACTTACATTGTCGCATCTCTCGACGTGACTCCTCGATTGCCAGTGTTCGAAAAAATATTCTTCCCTGTTGCAGTAAAAACGACAAACCGAGCATTGAAAGGGACACTGGCGAACGACGTTACTCATATTCTCCAGAATGAAGTTTCGAGCCGCGGGATCCCGGCATGGATTCGTGCCCGCGACCCGGCAGTGATAGTGCGAGAGCAGGTGTTTACCCATCTGCGGACGTCGCACACGAGCCTGGCACATTTCGCACGACAGAACTTCCTTCTGACGCTTCCTGTGCTTCTTTTGAGACTCTTTTCTCCGTTCGTCCTCAACCTCATGCTTACTTTTCTATAATGACATTTATTTCCTTCACATTAAAAAATCATTTAACGCGTTCTAACTCATTATTTAGTCGTTACAATTTATTTTATTTATTAATAAAAAAAAGGTAATGAAAAATGCAGATAATTACTTCATTTAAAAATGAACTAAAGCGTAAAATAATTAATCTGTCACGACGACAAAATATTTTCATTCGTATGATTTATAAAAATAAATAATTTTCTAATTTTTTTAGTTGAAGTAATTTAGGGTGTTCCGATGATGTGTGGCTATCCAAGATTTTGTGATGAAATTTGGTGTATGTTGAGATTAATATGTTACTTGTTTTGTGTTCAAATTTTAATATCATTTGCTTGCTAGAAATTGAGATATTAATTCTTAAAAATGAGACATTTTCGCTATCTCTCATAAGCCTTATGTTAAAAGTCGTGATTTTTTACGATAAATATTTCGATTTCTAGATAGTGAAGTATATTTAAATTCGGCATATACCTTCTAATATTACACCAAAGAACGTTAATACAAATTTTGAATCAAATATCTTGGAAAAAATGTCGATCAATAATTTTGCCTTTATACACTGAAAACGAAATTTGGTTGATTCAACAAAATATTTGTTTCAATACGTTCAACGATATTATTTTGCAAATTGAACTAAATGCTTGGTTGATTTAAGTGTATTGCATGCTTAACCTAAACGTTTGAACGCGCCCATCATCGGACTACCTTTAAAAAAATCTGTGAATTTAATTTTTGTTTTTTTTTTCGGAAATAGCTTGATTCAAGGTAAAAAGCTTTTGAGGGATATGGTAAATAAAGAATCACCGATTTGATCTCGGCGAGTACTCTCTGTCGTTTGCTGGCGGGCTTCTTCCGTAATAGGGGGCCAACGTTGCGCGGCAATTGGGAGTCTCCGTCGATTTCCTGGATGCTCCTCCGGGCGTGGAGGTCCGAGAGCAAGTGCCTGTTGTAAAGCAATCTCGAGGCGAGCTTCCGGCCGCAAGGATCGCACCAATATCCTGAGCCCAAGTCGCCAGGAGCTCCGGGTATCCATTTCCCTCGGGTGTGTCCAGTCGGTCCTCGTCGCTCGCTTCTTCCTGCGATTCCTAAAGACGCTACTTCGGACTCCTTCGAGTCACACTCGTCTCCTTTCTGAACATCAAAAATAAAAAAAACAATCGAGGAAAAATGATAAGTGAACAATCAAGACAAGATTGAAGATCAAAAAAAAATAAAATTATACAATAAATATATGTTCTTCGAATCCAGACGTTTTAGATAAAATTGTATTTTATTGTATTTTAGTCTCGAACGAAACAGAAATTTTGCTCTCGCTCGCTTCTTCCTGCGATTCCTAAAGACACTACTTCGGACTCCTTCGAGTCACACTCATCTCCTTTCTGAACATCAAAAATAAACAAACAATGGAGGAAAAATGATAAGTGAACAATCAAGACAAGATTGAAGATCAAAAAAAAATAAAATTATACAATAAATATATGTTCTTCGAATCCAGACGTTTTAGATACTTTTTATTCAATTTTAATTGAATAAAATTGTATTTTATTGTATTTTAGTCTTGAACGAAAGGAAATTTTGCTCTCGTTTCGTACACGGCGCGTATTTCGAATCGATTAGATGGCTTATGTGTGCACGTACGTTCTTTTCTTTCCGAGGATGACAATTAGTCCAGTTACACAAACTGCCGCGCGTCACGCGATCTTTTAATTACAGGACGACGCGGACGAGTGGCTTTACGAGTATAACGACGACAAACCAAGGTAGAAGTCATGTACTCTGGATTCTCGAGAATCAAATACACTCCTCGGACTTATTTCTTGACCAAATTCTGAAGGAACTGCTCTTCAATTCTCATTTCAGACTATAGTTTAGGGAAAAAATGTTGCATACTGGTTACTTGATATTACGAATAAATTGATGATTAATGAAAGGGGGAGGAAAATTAGCAAATCGATGAAAAAATGTGTTTAACATTCGGCCATAAACCTTCGTCAAAAAATAAAACATGCATGCTTTGGAACTAAATTTATTATTTAAATAGTTGATTATTTGTTTCCTTTCCTAATTTTCGTAATTTTTATCTACAGTTATATAGTCATGGCAACACTACTTTAACTTCATTCGAATATTTGTTATTTTATTATAACAAAAATATATGTTATTTTACAGTAATAATAATAAATTTTTCGTTAGAAAAAATGTTATATACCTGAACGCCCTCGGACTTCCATTTATCGTCGCTCTGTGTATTTTCCTGATTTTCGTCCTCGTCGATGTCGTCCTCCTCGTTGATGTGGAGAAGTTCACTGGGTTTCCACTTTCCCCCGGAGTGTCTCATGCGAAATTCGCGGTCGTCGGTCTCCTCGTCGTTGGAGTGTGAGTCGCTTTCCTCGATCTCTTCGTCCGGGCTGTTCTCCTCGGACTCTTCGTCCTGATGATGGTAATCGTAGTCCGTGTAACCAGGGAGTTCGGGATGGTCGGGCTTGCCGTTCGCGTCGAGGTCGACGAGAATCGTGTCGTCGAGCCATTCGCCGTGATCCTGATCGATTCTCTGAGACTCCTCGGTCCTCTTTCGCTCGCTGTTGTTTTTCGAGCTCGCGATTATGCTCTCGACCGGCGAGGACGAAAGACGCTCCCGGTTCGTCTTCGTCGAGGGCGTCGAGACGGATTTCCCGGGAACTCCGGAAGACTTGGTCGTCGTGACGATGTCGGGAAATCCGACCAGCGAGGGAATAGCCAGGTGATCCATCAAGTCGTCGAGATCGGCGACGACCGGGGGCATCGTCAACAATTTTTCCTTCAATCCGTCCTCCGGCTCTTGGCCCTTTCTCAACCTCTTCCTCGATCTTCCCTCGATCCTGCTTCCGGACTTTCTCTCATTATCCGTCCGACTTCGCGGCCTCAAGGGCGGTTTCGTGCTACTCTGAAGCTCCAGAGAACTGAAAAACGCGTCCGCGTTCAGGATCTCCGGGTAAGTCACCGTCGTCGGCGTCGACGGCGGTTCCGCGCTCACTTCCGCCTGCTTCGCCTCCGGGGGACGGCATCCCGATTGCCGATGGCGCACGTAATTCTCGAGACCGTTCACGGTCAAATGGCACTTTATGCAGAAGTGAGTGTCATCGTCGTCTTCGTACGTATCCATCTTTTATTTTTAAAAAATACTATTTTTAATTAAACGTGTATAACAAAATCATTTGGAATAAAAAATGTTTGATGCTGAAAAAAAAATTGTCTATATATATGGTGAGTGAAAAAAAAGACACCTGAATTTATCTCGATTTCGAAGCTATAGAAAAAATCGTTGTCGAAGTTAAAAAAGAATGATAAGTGCGCATCAAAGTGAAAAATGGTGACGGGTGAGCATGACAAAGTATCGTTATTACTTTCAGGATCGTGTGACCGTGAGGACAAAATCGTAAAAGGCAATTTGTATGAAAGCGGTAAAGACGGAGAGAATATTTTTTTCGCAGCTCGTCTGGGAGCCTCGTAGTCGAATTTAATTGGGACTCCTGCAACTTACTAATTGCTGACAAAACGTTTATTTTTCCATCTTTTTTTTCGCTTTTTATTGACTCGACGGTCTCGCGAGCCCTTCGTGCGTGAAGCATATAAGCGCGTGCAAGACTCGTTCTCGCGCTGGAAAGAAACGAAAAAGATTTCGCTCGATTGACTCTCGACACGATAAACCGGGAGGATCGATCCTTTACCGCGAATGCGAATCGCCGTCGAAAACACGCGAATTCAATTAACGCACCGACACGACAGGATCTCAAGTGGTCGGATCGATCTCAACCCGTAATCTAGAGAAGTTTAAAACTTTTATCGTAACCTTGAGTCGTACTAAAAAAGAATAGATTATATGAAGAAGAAAAAACAACGAATATTTATTTGAAAATATTGCGAATTAAATAAATATACTTTGTCAAGGGCTCCATTTCTCTAAAATAATTATTTAAAAATAATTCTATCAGAATTTGTAAAATTGTTGAGCTAAAAAAGTCGTGTTAACAAAAAGTCAAAAAAATTTTTCGCTATGAATTTTCAGCTTGCGTAAAATACAATTAACATTTTTATTATCTGTATGAAAAGTTTTCGAAGCTCTTGAAAACTAAATTTGAGAAGATTTTGATAATTTTTGAAAGTGTACTTGAAATTTTTCAAAATTCTTTAGGAAATATAACTTTTCAACTCAATATTTTTCTTTTCTCTTCCTTTTAAACAAAATTTTGAAGAATTTAAAATGATGGTCAAGAAAAAAAAGATACATCCTCGATTTTAAATATCAAGATTGAAAAATGGGTTTAAAAATGATTTTTGCTCGCAAGCAAATAAAAAGACAATTCGAAAGATAACAAAAATTTCGAAATAGAAATAAATTGATGCCAAGTGTCTTTATATATGGAACTTGTATGAAAATTAAGCGAAATAATTAGTCGAAGATGTAAAATCGTTGAATTTTCGTAGCTCGAACGGGGAAAGAAGATGAGCAGGAGGCAAATTGAGCTCGATATTCGTTGAATACGAAGGAAACAGGTTGACGTGATCTTCGGGGGCGCGATTCGGCGTAGGGAGCGAAAGAAAGAGAGAAAGGGAGAGAGCGAGCGAGCGAAAAGGTGGGAGCGAAAGCTTGAAGCGTTCGCTCGCGGCAGGGAAGATCGGTCGATGCCGCCTGGCCGTTATTCGGACGACGACACTTCGCCTCCCAGTCGCGCGCTTCCTCTCCTCTCGTCCCTTAAAATTCCCCTCGATCCCGAGCCAACCCCCCCCCTTCTCCCGCGGCTTCTCGACTCTGTGTATCGCGCCCCTTCGCGCCCTTTCCTCTCTTTCCGACCTACACACACCCTGGCCAGACAGATGGATCGCGAGTGAGCCTCCGAAGGCCCGCGCCCCGTATCTCGCTTCGGCATTGCAGTCTGACTCGATTAAAACCGTAACGCCGACTTTGCCACTGTGTTATCGAGTCAGCGCTACTGCACTCCCTCCCTCCTTTTTTCTCTTTCCAAACGAACAAACAAGTCAACCCGAAAACGGATAAATAAACGTATTCCGCGCGTTCTTCTTTTTTTTCCCCCCCATATATCCGCCGATTGACTCCCAATTCACTGAATTTATCCTTTTATCATAAATATTGGGACAGGACGCGTCGATAAAATTTTCATATACGTTGCATTCTCCAATTGAGACGTTTGTATATAATGAATTTTCAAATATTTATTTAAAAAAGTCTATGTCGTTCAGATTTTGCCTTTTAATGAGACAATTATGACATAAAATTAATTCTGAAAATTGAAAAGTACTCGGAATTAAAAAATTCGATCGGTTTTTAGCGTATGAAATATATTCGTTGTAAAACTCGTGGGCGTTTGAGAGGTAAATCCATGTTCGATTCGGGGTGAGAGCACGCGTGCGGAGAGAAAAAAAGATAGAAGAGGACGGAATAATGATTGTTCGGTCAATTCGGGAAAGCGAGGATTTACGGATATTTATTGTTGCCAGAACGGCGCGGGGAGAAAAACATAAGGGAGGGAGAGAGAGAGAGAAACGAAAATACGAAGTCGTTAATTGGCCGGCGACACGAACAACACGTCGATGGATGGCGATACGTCAACGCAAACGGGACCACATCCTCCAGGCATGTCTCTCTATCCTTCTCGCCGCGTTTGAGTTCATCCCGTCCTTTTCCCCGATTTCACGCCCTTCTTTCACCCCGGACGCCAATATCGCTGCGTAACGAGTGATCGAACGATCTACGATTTTGATCGACGATCCGATGACTAATTCGTCATTCCGAATCTCCCCCTCTCGGACTCTCTTTTGCTCTCTTCCACTCTCTCTTTCTCTCCGGCGTTTATACAATTCTCTTGTTCTCTTTTCAATGAAAAACAAAATCCGCCACGTGGCTCTCGTTAGCCTTTCTCAGGCAACGGTTTCAATTTGTCCTGACAGATGGGTAATTAATAATTTTTTGTAATTCCGGATTTGTGAGGAAATTTATTGTTGATTCGGTTTTTTCCAAGATACGAAGAAATTCATTCATTTTCTTTCCCTCTAATAAAGAACGAATTTTTAAAAAAATACTTGGTGACGTTGAATATATTTTTTATTTGAATTAATAATTAGCAAAATGTCGTTTTTTAGCCTAGAAAGAGGAGAATGAAGGTTTGACGATGGAAAATTATTATTTTTTTTAAATGAGAGAGCCAAATTGGGGCTCAGGTTGACCCGTCGAAGGTATCCAGGATGAAATGAGGCAGGATTGGTGTTGTCTCGTGAAAACGTCAGATTAATGGTACAATGATCGAGCGACAAGTCTTAATCCTTCGTAATAATTGAAAGACGGATTTCCAGGCGGAGAGGCAAGGAAAAGTGAGTGAAGGACTCACGATTGCGGAGCCCTCTTGCTTTCCGGAATAAAGTTGTCGAGAGTTGGACGGGGAAAGCCCGTGAACGGACGAAAAATGAGAGGCCGAAAAAGAGGGCAAGAAAAAATAAACGAGATAAAAAACCGTCAAGAAACTCTTCCACGGTGAAAAAAAGCTTACCTCCGTCCTAATCGTTCGTATCATTTTTTTTTCTAAATATCTCCAAATCTGTTATTTTTATTTATACACATTTGTTTCCTCATTCATCTTTTTTTATTATTTATATATTACACAATTTCTCCCCCTTTTTCGTTTATTTTCGTACCCTGTTTCTTTTTAATCTCTTTTTTTTCATCCTACGTGTCCAATCTTCATCGATTCTCGGCCGATTAAATGAAATTAAGCAATATAGGATCGTATCGCCACGAATCCTGTATATAAATTCGTAGTTATCGTCATTGTGCGAGCATCTGTCCTGGTCAACGATATTTATGAAGGGATTAGCGTGGAGGATCGCCCGTCGGGCTTCACCGAGTGCTCTCACGCAATAGCTATAACCGATGATAGGTTGCGCTCATTTCTATATGACTGTTTATTTCAGAGTACGGGTGTATGTGGAAACACTTGCGGGATATCTCAGTCTCGTCACACTAATCCGCCAGGCCACGATGATCGAGAACACCTCTGGCTAGCATCCTTTGCTCCTGCACACTCCATTATAACCCACACTATCATAATCGCCCTGTCACTTTTGGACTTTGAAAAATTCCGATTGTCCGGATGAGCGAAGGCAACGATTCTTCTGGCGAAACATACGCGGACGAAGTACAGTTTTTTTTTTTTGTTTTCCAAAAGTATTTGCCCGTTACTATTATTTATCTAAATTGAATTCTTTTCTTACTGTATATAATTCTTATATATATATATTTTTTTTAAAATTCATTTTTAAATATTGGTTTCTTTGGTAAAATGTAGTTTAATTTCTTAAAGTTTTTTCTTATTGTACGATGTACATTTTTGAATGGATTGTTCTTAAATCACAATTTAAACACTTGCTCTTATGAGAGAATTGCAAATAAGGGATTTTATGACAATGAATATCGAAACTCTCGAATGTAAAATAATCCTCACATTTTGTATACTTTTATATATGAATTAATTTTCCATTGAATTTTCTCTGTAACCGATTTTTGGTCATTAATACGATTATGTCTATAGAAATTGTAAAATAATCCCTGAAGAGTACTTGTCAATTTATTTGACAAATATAAGCCATTTATATTAATACGAAAATTTAATTAAGAACTGACTATTTTGCAATTGTAAGGGTGATAACACCTTTGAAGGTCACCTGCAAATTAAATCCCATTGAAAAATCAATTCAAGAGATATTGTTTCAATTAAAAAATAGTCTATTCATAAAAAAATCTCGAAAATTCACCCTGCATGCTTTTTAAGGTAGTTCTAGTAGTCAAAAGTCAAATCAAAAGTTTTTATTTCAATTTATCTCCATACACCATGTGGTTTTTGATCTTAAGTCATTAAAGAAAAATTGTTTCAAGAACGACAAACTCAAAATTCAAGTTCGTCCAAGATGACTTGTACTCGTTACGTATGTATGTAATTCAAAAAAATCATAATCTTAGGATTTTTTTAAAAAACTTGAACTTTGACAATAAATATTTCGAGTTCTACATATAGTGAAACCACTTAAAATTTCATATACAAATACACAATTTAATATATAATTTGTATTAAAGAAGGTTTTAGCAAATTTTTAACAAAACCCTAAAAAAACGATTTTTTGATACAACACTACCTTAACAATTTTTTTACTTTCTGTTCGTTCTTATCGTCCATTTCCTAAAATGCATAACTACCTAACTATAGGTTTTCATACGCAACTGTCGATCGTTCGTGTAGTTAATCGTCAACAGAGTCATCTTCCGTTTTCGACCCGTCTCAAAAATGTCCGAGGAAAATCGACGAGAGTTCGCCCGATCGGAAATCCCCGCGAGAATATTGAGCCGATCCGTGTGGACGTCAGTAACGAGGTTGGACGACACGTAACGCGTTTATATAAACGCGGCGAGGGCAGGCCGGAAGCGCGGCGGTAGCTCTCCGGCGAAATCTACCTATAGATTAACCCTGTAATATAATGAAATACATCGTATTCTCGCAATCTCTCCCGAAGCTCCCGCCGGTAATCCTTGTAATACACACACGCGAGCGGTGGCGCGCGCGCGCGCTCCGGATGCTTATCCGCGCGGATCGGAGATAGAAGGAGATACAGAGCTTTGCAAACGCATCGATACAAATGCCAGTCAGGCTTGCGTGGGCGAATGCGGAGATGAGAGCTGTTTTCAGAAGGGAGCGATGGTGGCAAGGAGAGGAGAAAATCGGAAGAAGACGAACAAGAATAAACGAGAGAGAGAGAGAGAGGGAGTCAAACATACACGAGAGGGGAAGAGCTCTCAAGAGAAAGAGAGAGAGAGAATTCGCCGACGACGCGTCTATGTGAGGAGCACACGTTCCTGACGCGGAGGGGAGGACAGTCCTTTATCTCTCCCTCTCACTCTTACACCCTCCTATACACTTGCCGTTTACCTTCGTGTATATGAGTAGCTCCGATGAAGAGCAAGACAAAAACGGCCTCGCCTCCGAGTGAATCCTTTCCGTACACGATGTACACTCTCCGTGTTCATTCCCCCTACATATATATACGCATCTCCCTCTCTCTACAATAAACGCATATACATATAAACCCCTGCGTGTTTCTTCGTTGATATTTCTACATGTTTTTCTTTCTATCCCGATATTGCTCTTGCACCGCCGCGTCTTTTTCACTCTCTGTTGCTCTTCCATTTTCTGATATTCCCTCATCTCCTTTTCTCTCCTTCGTTTGTCTCTGGAATCGTGTATATATATACACGTATACACATACGTGTACATGAATCCGTGTATATATAAATATATACATACGAATTTATGTATACGATAAATACGTATATATGCGCGTGTCCATGTGTCTGTGTGTTTAGAATGGGTGTACAGATAATACATATATATATATATAGATTTGCGCGTGTGTGTATATAGGAATAGGAAAAGGTGATAGAGAGAAAACGAGGAAGGAAGCTCTCGCTGAGAGAAAAGTGGGAGCGCGTATAAGCGCGCGGGCGGAAGGGAGGAAAAGGTGGAGGGAAGTAATACTTGCATCTAGGCGAGAGGGTGAGCGAGCCTCTGTCTAATCGATGCCGCGGCGGTGCGCGCTCGGCCCGCTGGCTATTACGCACCTTAATGTCCTCTCGCCGGCGAACCCTCTGCGCTCGCCTCCCGGACGAACCTTCGCTGTCGCTACTGTACTGACGCCGCAGAGCAACCAACGCCGCCCGCCGCCACCCTCCGAACTCTCAACCCCTTTTGCGTCACCCCCGGCGGCGCACAGACTCCCCCCTGCCTCCCTCCTCCTCCTCCTCCTCCCGCCACCCCGCGAAAACGATCGCTTTCTTCTCTCCTGCCCGACGAAACTCTCTCCCGCGCGCTTCCCGCGTATATATATACATATATATATATACACATGCACGTATCTCTCGGACGCGCGAGAGACCCGAGCGCGACCGTCAGTGGGGAAATGCATCGCGCGGGGGATGCGAAGAGATGAAGGGGAGAGACGGAGCGAGAATGTTTCGGAGCGAAACGAGAGATTAAAATATCCAGGGGGGAGAGCGAGAGACGGAGCGGAGAAAGCAGGAAATTTCGAGGGAGAAACAAGACGGTAAAAAACGAGGAGAAGAGAGAAATGGGTGTATAGTGTAAGATGTAGAGAGAGAGAGAGAGAGAGAGAGAGAGAGAGGATAATAGTGAAAGAGAAAACGAGGGAGAAAGTTCGCGAGAGATTGGCGAAGAGGGGAAATTTTACTGTTGTATATATATATATATGTGTATATATACGGTTGTATATATATATATAAAGTCTCTCTCTCCTTCGGGTTCGTTCCTTTTATCGTTTCATATCCTCCGCTTTTCTTTCTCCCTCGCTCTCTTATTCCGGACGAGGCAGCCATGACACGTGTCAATCTACCGCAGACGCCCGATCGATACGGACGGACCTCGACGTCTCTTCGTCCCCTTCTTTTCCTCCTGCCTTCCGAACCCCTTCTGCCCTCTCGTCTCGCTCCTCCCAAGGTGTACGTGTATCCTGGATACATTCGCCTGGACGTGTATATACACACTCGCCTGTACAAATACGTCGAACAAGTTTACTCCTTTGCCGCGCGTCGCGTCTCCTTTTTCGCGTCCACCCTCTGCTCAGGACCCTTTTCTTTCATGCCGCGACGCTTATTTCATTCTTGCATCAAGGGATTTTCCTCCTCGTTCTTCTCACACGTCTTCGAATCTATATATGCAATAAGACGCACGAATAAATAGACTACCGGTAAAAAATAAGGATCGTAGATGCATTTTTGTAGCCAACGTGTCGCATAAATCGCGACGAAGCGATAAAAAATGTGTGTATCGTGGAGGGAGAAAGGGGGAGGGGATAAAAAATGAAAAAATGATATTGTCATACTTTAATAGGGCGAGATATAACTGACACTTTGCTCCGCGCCGGGAGAAGTGACTCGTAAAAGGCGAAAAGGGAATAAGTTGGAAAAAAGGAGAAGTGGAAAATGACGCATGGAGAATGTGCGAGGTGGAGGACGTGTGTAAACGATCTTGGAACGATCGTATCCTCGGCAGGGAGGCTCTCGTCATTAACCGAGGTATAAGATGCCTCTGAGCTCTCGCGGTTTACATCGAAAGTTCCTCGACGGAACTGCGAGAAGAGAGAAAAGCGGATCGAGCCCGGTATGATTGCGGAAGGGCTCGTGAAAAGGAGAAAAAAAAGGAAGAAATAACCCTCCGGCATGTCGGCGGCCACCCTCTCGTGTCCACGCGCCGACAACTACTCGATCGGGCCGTAAAACTTTTATTCGACCTAACGAGCGCGTTACCATTATTTATATCCACCATCAACCGGATTTTCCTCGTCTTTATAATGTCCATTCGATCTCGATTTATACAAAGTATGAGACAAAGATATTGTGCCCTGCTCGAGTTAAAAAATAATTACTTTTCGTATGCGTTACTCATCGACGATCATAAACCCGGGATCCAGTTTGAGAAAAAAAGGTCTGATCGAATAAGATCTTGAAATCGAAAAAAAAATTAACTCTGAAGAGAATATTATATTTTTTACTACGTTTTATACGTTAAAAAATTACATGAAAAAAAACGTATTCAACAAATCAAAAAAGTTACTTTTTGATCAACTACCTTCAAAAGTTGAAAAAAAACTGATCAAAAAATCAGTTTTTTTAATTTTTCAATATGAATTCGTGGATTACGCCCCAAATAAGTAGCATTTTCACTATTTACGGGAAATTTCCGATCGAGTAGGCTCTTAAAATCGAGAAAAAAAAATCCAAAAATTTTTGCGAATTTTTGAAGGTATACACCTTTCCATTTTTTCAAAAATTTTCATAACGTTATAACTTTTTAAATAATTGATGTATTAATATGATTCCTGCGCCATTCGCTTTGTTTTGCAAAAATCTTTAAAAATCACTCTTTATAAAGTAGATTTGGTCAAGAGAAATGAAAGATATCGCTAATTGAAATTTTCATGGATCCAAGAGACCCAGAGTGTGACTCGTCAAATTTCTTGAAATTTTTTTTTATCGATTTTAAGAGCCTATTCGATCGGAAATTTCCCGTAGATAACGAAAATGATCATTATTCGGGGTGAAATCCAAGAATTCATATTGAATGAGCCAAAAAATTGACTTTTCGATCAGTTTTTTCCATTTTTTAATATGAATTCTTGGATTGGGCCCCAAATAAGTAGCATTTTCATTATCTGCAGGAAATTTCTAATCGAATAGGCTCTTAAAATCGAGAAAAAAAATTCTGAGGAAATAGAATATATATACAATTATAACATAAAAAACTTGTGCATTTAATTAATAAAAAATAAGACCGTGAGATAAAAAAATGTCCAATTTGCGAATCACAAGACCAACCATGATCCAATTTAGCTAGAGACACACCACTTCAGGATATTTCACAAAATAATAAAACATATTTATTTTTAAATGTCACGTTTAAATTGATTCAACTGGCACGTGAAACTTCAGCTGTGTTATTTTTTTTTTTCGTTCAAGACGAAACGATATATGTGGTGAGTCATGGAACGAAGAATTTATGAGGAATCGAGAGAGAAAGCAGCTGAGATTTCAAGAACTTGCTTGAAAATTGTCCGTGAGCAAGAGAAGCGATTATTTTGCGGTTTTCACAGCGTGCCTCGTAACTCCCAGGTAGGGAGATAATATATTATCAAAATGGATATAAATTCTCGTATGCATGCGCCTGTGCTTCGATATCCGTGGACACTCGCGTCGATCGTTCGATCCACACGACTCAACACAATTATAACATTCCTGAGTAACATCTCAATATATATGTATGTGTATATTCTTTTTTTAATTGATCGTGTATATCGAAATAAATAAAAATATATTTTGTATACTTTAAAATAATTTTCAGTCTAAATTGTAGTTTTTGTAGTTTTGTTAAGAATTTTTTCTTCTTCAACGATTCGACGAGGACATTCGAGAAAATTCAACATCATCGAGGAGACGAGAGGACAAAAAGGTTCAGCACGAGACGACTTTAATCCTCGACCTTTTCAGTATATTTTTTGCTACCACTCTCGTGACCATTCGACCAAGTACGAATAAGGATAGTGTCGAAAAGTCCAGGACACGCGTTTTAATTTCAATTACGTTCTCACCCATACAGTGAAAATATCACAATTTTAATCTTTATTTAGACAATATATAAATACAAACTAAATATTTTAATTGCAAAATAAAAATAAAGATTTTGTTAAAAGTTTATGCAGGAAAATATATGAAAATAATTTCTAAATTTCTTATCATCGATTGATAAAAGTGAAAAAGTACATATGTTAGTTTAAAAATGTCAGAAGAAAATTTTTAACGAATCACAAAAATTTATAAGAGGAACATTTTTGGAAAGATGTTTAAATCTCTTGTCGTACCAATCGGAAATAAAAAAAATGTACACGAACATGTATGCGAATGTCCGTATAATGTCTTCTTTCGTAGCACGAAAATACTGAAAATGTTTCAGGTACAAAATGTCGAGAGGCAGAGAGGCAATAAAAAAAGCGAAGAAAAGAGGGAGAGAAAAACGTAAGAAGGCAAACGCACGCGCTCGGAGGTCACGACGTATTTCACTTTACGAGCGGCACTTACTTCTAAGGGTTCCTTTTGCCAAGTGAGCCGGTAGTCCTCTCGTGCACTTGAATAAGAGGAAGAACCAAGAGGCGAAGAAGAAGAAGAAGAAGAAGATACACCTGAAAGAGGCCTCCGGTCTTGGCTGTGGAAACGCTATAACGCACGAGACCGCCGGCGACTCGAAAGCAGCACGATTTTACCTGAGCTTTCGGCCACGAGCAATTACCCAAATTATCCGTTGTGCAAAGAAAATGCCAAATATTCGCTTATTTGGACGCTCATCCTCATATATAGATTTTCTTATCCAATTTTCGTATATATTAACATTTTTCATTTATTTTAAATCATTTTCGATTCAAAAATTTAAATTTTATCCACGTCGATATATTTTTTACTGCACAGATTTCAAATTTTAATGAGGATTCGTATCGCTTTTGAAGATAAAATTTGAATGTGTAATAAAAATGTAAAATTTTGCTGCAATTTTTTTATGGAATAAATTCAAACGATTTTCAGTTTCTGCATATAATGTATATTAACAAAAAGAGTGAAAATTCAGGGAGTATTTATATAGTTCTCGAGGGGAAAAAAAAGCTCGATAGCTTTACGACCAGAGGTCTTCAAAGTATTTTGTAGGAGACAAGGCGCAATTTAGCCAGAACTTTATTCCAGCGAAGAAAAGTATGTTTATGACACAAATATACGAATTCTATCTTAGGTTACCTCCATTGTTCTCCTCTACCATAATAATCCTCTTGTCTCTGTCTCTTCGTTCTTTATTCAATCTTCCCTTTTATATCTATTCCCATTTTCTCCATCTCATTCGATTCCTGATTTTTTTTTCGCGTGCTGAACAATCCTTTTTTACGTTAAAAATATTTTTCTACCCATATACGTTCACTTTTTCTTCTCCTTTTAATTTGAAGTGCATCGAGAGAATTTTATACGAAAACATATTACAATTTATCATTTTGTGTTGGCAACAGTTTGGAAATTCTCAAGACATTTCGTACAAAAATTATAGCATTACCGATCATTTTTGCATAAATGATCTCGTAATTTTCAGTTATAAAAACGTCTTTAAAATTATTCATTTTATGATAAATTCTTCCATAAAATTTCCAAATTGTTGCAGAACACGGTACGAAAAAAATGTCAAGTAAATATGTACTTTTTGTACAAAATCTCTTGGAGTAACTAAGAAAAATTTATATAAAAATCCTCGAAGGAAAAAAGCGAGTGGCATTAAATATCGTATAGGCAATGAAGTTCGATCTGTCGAAGCAAAAGAAGGGAATGGGAGTGAGCGCGCGTAATAGTAATAGAGGTAAGAGAGAGAGAGAGAGAGATGAGGCCGGAGGGGAATCTCCATTACTTTTTGTATCTAATCGTTAGAAAAATCTATGACGAAGGAGCGGGGGTTGAAAGAGGGAGAGACAGTTATGGAAAATCTCAATAGAGTGCGTTCACCGTAGTCAGCCATTTTACGAAGCAGACACTTTACGAGGCAACTTTTTCGAGAGCCAACGGGGAAAAATCATGCGAGTGGCCAACGTAAATCCGCAAGGTTTGGCAAACACGAATATCTGCTCTTTTACACATCCATGTATACACGTATATATGGGAGAAAAGCTCGGCGACGACGACGATCGCGTCCTCCGTCTCTCTCGCTCTGGCAAACAGCGAACAGTCCACCCACAGGACTGCTCGCGGCTCGCGATCGTTCTCCCTTTATTATTACGCTCCGCACTTATTCTTCCGATCGCTCCGCTCTCGTTAGCTTCAACTTATCGTTTCTCTTACCTATCCAAACACGAGAGCAAAAATCCGACTGCGAATTCGCCTCGTTACAATAATTTTTCATCCTCGTCCTTTTTTTTAATCCTCCAACGCCTCCCTATAACTATTTTTCTGATTAAAATTTTCAGAGTTCAAAAAAAAAATAAGTATCGAATAATTTCGTAATTATTAAAAAGTATGGTTTTTTTTGTATTTGTAGTGGATTGAGTTTATCGGTGGAATTGAGGATTGAAAATGAAGAGATAATAATGTAAAAATTTGGACTGGCGGCATAGACGATCGAAAATGAAGAGCAGCGGCGAGAGTCCGGCCAAGAATAAGCTTCGGAAGCGAAATCCTCGAGCGATCGTATTTATGATCGATATAGAGCGGGGGGGGGCGAGAGAGGAAGAAAGTTATCCCGGTCGGTTTGCGCGGCGGAGAATCGGGAGCGAGCCGAGCCAACTCGGCGTGAGCGTTGCGGGCTTTATACAGCACCTCGGGACCCTAAGAAATGTAGCCATAAACGTCGCGCCGCGAATGTCGCCGGGGATCGTCGTCGTAGTCGTTGTCGACGCACTTGGAAGCCGGCATCTCCGAAAGTTGAAAAGCCAGTGGTCTGAAGAGACGACGACGACGACAACGACGACGACGACGGCGGCGGCGGCGGGATAAACTCTCCGTGGGAAGAAAACGAGCCCGCGAGCTTCTCGCGCGCTTTCCCCGCTCGCCATCTCTATGTTTGCGTGAATCCGAACGAAAAAGACTTTTCCTTCGTACACTGAAAACTCGCCGCGTCGTCATCGTATCCGATAAATGAACATAAAGAATCCCCTTTCCCCTTATTCGCTCCCTTCCGCGCGCCATCAGAAATTCTCCGTTGCGAACAACCCCCAATAAAATCCTTCCTCGCGGTTTTCTCTTATTAAAAGCGAGGAACGAAAAAGAAGGCGAGGATAAGAGAAATAAAAAGGGCGGGAGAGAGAGAAGGAGAAAATCCAAGAGCCAAAAGTACTTAGGTGACGTACACAAACGCCGATATACTGTTCAAGAATGAAACGTATGAATCTCGAGTAACAATGGATCGCGAGAGGGAGAGCATGCCATCCGGAGAAGAAACATTTTCCTTCGAGGCACGCATCGACTAAAATGTTCTCGATCGTCTCTTTTTTTCTCTCTCCCGATCCGCGATTCAATTATCCTGTCGCTAAACGAAGCTACCTGCGAATTTAATTGACACTATTTATCGTTAATGATACGTGGACGCATCGAGAGAATTTTATATTGCGCATAATTATACTGTTTTTTTTTGTACTTTTGACAACTGGCAAATTTTTCAGAATTTTTTGTATTTTAGCGATTTTTATTTTTGAAAATAATATCACAGTTGCTTTATTGTAAACTGTGCACGTAAAAGTTTAGAAATTTTGAGGATTTTTCAGCGATTTTCATTTTAAATAGTAATCAAATTTGCTGTTTTAAATGGAAAATGTTTTCATTTCAATTACTGTGTGTTTTATTAGAGCGATTTTGATGTAAAAAATAATCAAAAGTGCTGCTTAAAAATTTTTTCATATTATTCTGATAATAGTTGAAAAATTCTGACGATTTTTTGTGTCAAACAATTTTTGAAAAATTCTTAGAATTTCAAAAATGCTGTTACTGTTGTGACAATAAAATTCTCTCCATGTTGAAAAGAAAAATAAATAATCAGACATCAGTAGTCGAATTGATTGAGCGACTAAACAATGATAGATAAAAAAATTGCTAACAATTTTTAGACAAAAAATATACTAAATAATTGTACTCTCGAAAAATATTTTTTTGTCATATACCAGTGGAATAAAAAATAAATAACAAATTTTCAAGCACGTAAAATTGTAAAAAAATAAAATAAAAGTGTTTTTCACCCTCTTCAATTTTTTAACCAAAAAAATAGACGTAAAAAAATGTTTGACAAAGATTTTTCTCTCAGAAAAAAATAAGCAACAACGTAAAAATTGTGTACCAACGGTAATACGGACGGAAGGCGACGAGACGAGGATTTAAGGTAGTACAACCGCAAAACCGTGTTGAGACAGATTTTCTTAAAAATTTGCACAGGTCTTCTTTAATGTCACATGAAAACATATCGAAATATTATTATACTTCGAGATATTATCCATTGAAAGTCGTTGCTTTTTCGAATATCCCATAAGAGCCCATGTTAAAAGTAACAATTTAAAAAAATTAATATCTAAATAACTACATGATTGAGCCTTTTTAAATTTAGCAAACACGTTAACACGATGCTAACGAAGATCTGTGCAATTTTTGAATAAATTCTGTCTCAAGAAATTTCAACTGATGATTCAACATCAAGTCAACACATAAGGACAAACTTTTGAATAGAAATTGTCTCGGTTGTACTAACGGAGGTTGGCTACAAATGGCGAAAATAAATGACGTTTTACGAAACGTCAAATTTGTTAAGAACATGATAAAAATTAGAGAGAATGTTCTTTGTCACTAAAGAAATTTCTATAAATTCAGAAAAACAATATCGTCTACATTATTTTCGAGTAATCGAGTAGTAAAGTTACGTCCTTACACACAGAATGTATATCTATATTGTCTAAAAATGGCTATTTCATGGTTCAATTGTTCGAAAAATACGTAGACGAAAATTCTTAAAAAAAATTGTATTCACGTATTATTTCTTTATATGTAGCCAACCTCCTTAAACAAAAAATGCTTGTTTAGAAAATTTGGAAGATCGCGCGTCGGTTCGTCGTACGTTTGAACTCTCGTGAAGCTGGAGTGCGTGTTCTCGTCTGTATGCGGTGTATTCTGCAATGTGGGCGTGATACGTGACCCCTCGCGTATCGCTCGAAGCCCGGAGTGGGACTGTGCCACGACGCTATAGATCATCCGGACTCCGCCTTCGAGAGCCGGCCGTGGGCGGAGCGAGGCAATCCCGGTGTCACCTTGTAGCGCCGCGACGCGGCCGCGATGCGAAATTCGCCCGACAACAACCAAAAGCCCTGTCTCGTTTTCTCGCATCTATACCAGTGACCGTACTTTTTCGAACTCGTCGAACCCGAGACTAAAAATCCTCCCGTTAAAATAACATTTTACCACGACCATTCGCATTAAAATAAACAAAAATAAAAACTCGAATAAACCAACGATCGATTGTCGCGATTACAATTTTTCAAATAAAAATTATATACGTTCGGATCGTTTTTTGTCCAGTACAAATACAGACACAGTGTTTTCGGAGTTATGGTATTTGTTTAATACGATTTTTAATCAGTTTTCTTGAAAATTATCGAAAGTTGGAACGTCGCGATGAATTTTGAGGTTAGGTAAGCTTCGTACCGTGTTTTCTCGACTCGTGGTGAAAAGTTTGGCTGACGAATGCTCGTGCGTGTATAAAAATGTTGAAATATTGATGAAAGATGGGTCTTGGTACTCACGGATTTTCGGGAAGTGTTGAAAGATGATTTTTGGCCGTCGTCGTCGAGAGATTCACGGGTCTCGCGGTCGGTAACCGTAGTCTCTGCGCCCGGCGTCTCGCGCGCGCGGCGTCGGTGCGGCAGGAACGGAGGAGGGACGTCTCATTCCCCTCTATTCACGTTTTCCTAACGCCAGCGGCGTCCGACCCCGCCTTCGCACCGATGAGCACCTCGTTCTTTTCGTTTCTTCACGAAACCCGCGGATTCTCGTACCTACTATTCTCACATTCGACCACTTCCACGAGACTTTCGACGCTCCTCTCACCTCGTTACGATCTTTTCTATTTTTTCCTTCCCTTACATTTTTCAATACCTTATTTCTTAATTTTCACCTTTTTTCATCCATCTTGGATCAGCACGAATAATTATTTATGCAAAATTAAAATGCACGATTACATTATACGTGAATTCAATATTTTTAAAACTTTGAAACAAATTTATAGATATTATTCGATAAAAATAATTATATGTTACTCAGTATTTTTTACTTTCAAAAATTACTTATAATTTTTTAAGTATATTGTACAATTTCAAAGTATTGTGTGAATAATTTTGAACATGTGATTTAAAAAGAGCGTTAGCCATTTTGATTAAAATTAAAATTGTCTCTTGGCAGGAATTTCATGAAATAAAGAGTAAATATTGTAATGCGATAAATGCGAGATTTTATGGGAGTGGAATGAAAAATAATTAGATTGTAAAATTTGGTGGCGAGGAGAGATATAGGCGCGAGTGATGGGCACCGGGATGACGAACGAAGAAGGAAAAATGCGAGATTTTGGTGAGTCGAGGACAGCCGAGATGGAAAATGTGCGTGCGAGCAAAAATATAGAGAACGATATGTGCATTGCGCTGAGGGGGAGGGATTTCGCGGTGCGGCAGAGCGCGAGGAAGAACGGACGAAGAGAGGACGAGGCGATTGCGTGTGAAGCGCGAGCGAGAGGCGAAATTCTCCCCACCAGAGGGTCGCGCGTCGCGACGCCAGTCCGCAGCAGTCAGTCAGCGCTGGACCGTCACCCGCTCAATTTCGAATCTCAAGACAGAAAAATTTGTTCATTTACCATAAAAAAATCAGTTTTCAAAGCCTCAATAATTAAATAATAATCAATGAAGATACACAAAAAGGACAATTATCGAATATGAATAAAGTACCAAAAAATCTCGCTAAAAATTCGAGCTTTGAGCATGTTTGTTGAAAAACAATAAGAGTTTGATGGGAGAATATATAGAGGAGAATGGATTTGTGCAATATTGAAAAAAAACTCGGTTAATTTTGAGTCTTTTTGAGAGGTTCGAGGTTGAAAAATATAAGATTCGAGTCCGAAACATATGTTGGTGTCGTCGATGAATACATGGTACTGAAATCGGGTTTGAGTTGATTCTGTTTGTGCGGATTTGTGCAATTGTTCGCCGGCAGAGCGAGCCGCTGTCCCCGCGCGCCGATGGGGAAAAAGACTCGGGAGGTGACGCGAGGGAAACGCCGGAAGGCGGCTGCCGCGAGAGGTTGACTCGTCGCGATCGAATCGGCAGAAAATTCGGTCCGACGGACAGGGAATAATAGTTTCGTCGGGTTTCTCATCAGCGGAATGAACTCTCGTGTCCGTTGATTCTTCGGCTGTCGAGCCAACCGGCCCCCTGGCTGAGTGAACGGCCCTCCGACCCGCCCCCTTCTTTTTGCCGCACCGCGCGCAAACCCGCACGCCCACACTTTCTGGCCTCGCGCGCACTGCCTTCCCGCAACTCGAGATCGCGCCCGACCTTCTAACCCGTCCTGTGTGTCTCTCGCGCGTTTCCGAGCCCGTTTTCGCGCGCGCTCCGCAAGCCTCCGCACTGTCGCACGCGCGCGCCTTTTTTCCCATTTTCCAAAAAATAAAACAAAAAGCGACAGGACCGACGACGAAAAAAAAACAACGCTCGCGACTTGAAAACATTTTTCCAGGACTTTCGGTGTTATTTTTGAACTGACGACGTTTTCTCGTCACCGAGTCGAGATCGCGATGGATCGACGCGACTTCCGAATCGAGATCCCTTGAGTGAAATCACTATTTTTTTCGGGAATGCCCGAGGTTCGAATCCCCGGGACGCGACTCGTCGCGTTATCGGAAACGATGATCATTTTTCCAAAATGAAGCCCGGACGAGAAACGGGAGAAGAGTCCTTCGATCGAAGAATCATCGGCGCGCCGTCGACGACTCGTTAAATACACTTTTGTTTTTCTTTCGTTCATTTTTATTTTTCATTCGGTCGTTTCGTTCAGTGATACCGAGTGTGCAGTTTGTGAAATCGTCAGACGACCTACGACCTTACGGGATTTTACAATGAATTTGGAAAGTTGTTTTTAATCACTCGATACGAAGAAAAATACGCCATTTGTGATAAAAATGAAGAATGATAACAGTCTGTGCCAATTCTTAAAAATAAGAATACCTTTAAAAATATAAAGAGAAAAATTTTCTTCCATAATCGTTCGAAAACGCGTTCAAAGAATTAAAAGAGTATTGCGTATAAACAAATTGTGAAGACGATTGGGGAAAAGTGAAATGAAGATGAAATAAAAAGTGTGTGAAAAAATTATATGATTGTGTCTCGACCATCGGGGAGCCTGCTGTTGTTTGAACTGTCATCGATCGTTTTTCTTCGCGTACCGATGACACTGTTTCGAAATATTTGTTTATTTTTACAAATTCATCATTTTTAGTGATATTTTTGAAAAGAGAGTATGAAATATATATTAGATGTAATCATATGCCAGTCAATGGTATTTAATGTGTCTGTTTTTCGTCCAACGACGAATTCGTGAATTTACAAAGTGATCTCTAATTGTTCCTAAAAAAGGAGAATAATCGACTCATCATACATATGCTTGGACCGAGTGAATTTTTCATCATCGTCGCAGAAATTTTGGACTCTGGATCCCTCAGAAGTGAGTTTTATTTTTAATACAATCATTGCATTGATTACTGAACTCCCAAAAGTCTCTCAATAATAAATTTATATCTGCAATAATTGATTTCATGCGATAATAAAATATTTAACATAGAATCAAATTTATATCCAACACAAAAAAATTAAGAACATATTTTCGTGTCTGGAAAAAATTTTCTTTTATTTTAAATAGTTATTTTTATATATATTTTTGGTTTTTAAATTTTTTTAAATTTTATTCATTCCACAATTAGATAATTATAGTCGTAAATAGATGTTGACAAGAATTTAATTGGCATCGATTTGCGAGGTAATTGAGGAACAAATTTTTTATGCACCTGAAAAAAATTAATTTTAATGAGTACACGGAGGGTTAAATTTTATTGCGGCGGTGAAGCGTTTGTCGAGCCACGTGTGAAACGATCTGAGTTTCCGGCTAACCATTCCACTGGATCTATTACAGAATTAAAATATCGGCACCATTTTTTTTCTCGTCGCGACAGTAAGCGAAATCCTGATTTTATCAACGTTTTTAATTAATGTATTTTTTAGTGCAACAGTTCCCGAAACAATAAGCGTATTTTTCATTCGAAGCGTGAGAATATTTCTTTTCAAACTTTAATTATTTTCCACCGTTACGTGCACAGAAAACTCGAGAAGCATTTTTTTTCTTAGATTCAAAGAAACAAGGAGCAATAAATTTTTAATTCAACTGTACTTGGATTTTCCTTGCATACAAACATTTGAAATCTTTTTACTCCAAATTTTGGAGTAAATCTCCATCTTGGAGTAAATCTCAATCTACTCCAAATTTTGGAGTAAATCAAGTGAATATTTGAGAAATAAAAAATTATTGACAAGTGAATTCTTTGAAAAATGTCAATAAATATTTTTCTTTCATACACATACAAAGCTAACAATAAACCATTTTTTAAAAAGTATTTTCTTGGTTTTAAAAATTCCAAGTGATCGATGAAAAATTATTTGAATATGAATTTTTTTGGATTAAATAAGAACCAAATATGGTTGTATAAATTAAAAAATATACGAAACTGAAAGCAAGTATATTCGAGAAAAGGGATTTTGAAGAAAAAAGTGTAGCTCCGTAGGTTGGGTCGAAAGTATCGCTCCCTTTCTTATTCAAGAGCCAGAATGAGCGCCATGCTGGCATTTCCCACGTGGGAGGCCTCGAGGCGTAAACAATCTCGGCTCGTCCTCAACTCGAGGGGTGCCCGACACTATCCAACCCTAGATTTCTCGGCACCCTCGTCGCTTCTCTCGCTCAACGCCATTTTGAATGCCAGCTTTCCCTTCTCCCGAGCATATTCGGCATCTTTTAAAGTCTCCTTTCCAAAAATTTTCAAATATATTATATAATACATGATATCGTTAAATCCCCAAAGGTTAAAAAACGCCAAAATATTTTCTATTTTTTAAATCTTCGATGAATTAAACAAAAGTGACTTTTTCAACCTTGAAAAAGAAAATATATTATCAAAGTGTATATTTGTATTTATATTGTGCAAATGTGTGAGTAATTTATAAAATGTTAAAATATCATGCAAAGTTGAAAAGAGACTTGAAGATACCGAAGCAAAACTTCTCGGGCCCTTGTCGCATAAATAAACATTTTCTGAACGCGATCTGAGCAAAGTCCCGGCCCGTAGCCACTAACTCACCTATTTTATAGTGCAAAAAAAGCCTCGGAGAAAGAAAGGAGGAGAGGAAAAATAATGAAACGGTCAATAACTCGGAGTTAAGTGAACATTCGAATGGATTTTATAGTCAGCTCCAGAGTGCGATAACGCTAATCGAAGTCCTCGCTCGATCTCCGACCACAATTCGACCCTTTTCCTCAACAAACTTATTATTTTGTTGACCGATCAATTGACATTTTTCGTTTTTTCAAATATTCGCTTCACATCTCATTATTTGCTTTTTGTCGTATTTTAAAAATTTACGCTGTTTTACACACAATATATAGACAACATAATATACAGTATAAATTATTATAAACTGGCTTTTTATTTTATTCTTTATTTATTCTTTAAAGTTATATTTTACTATTTATAATTTTCTTCTTTTGAAATTTTTCTTTTATCTCACTGATACTTTTTATACTAAAATTTTTTTAAATTATTTTTTTATTGAATTTTTTCCTATACATCCAGAGGAGTGATTTTTCGCAGTATTCAAAATTATTAGGACATCATCAAATGTTTCAGTATTCACTTAGTATAAATATTGTTTGAATTTAAGACATAAGGTGGGTTTTAGATCGCTAAAATATCAGACAAGAATTCAGATATTCATTCGAAGCTGATTTTTTTGTTGAAATATTTTTTAAATAAATATAAAGTAGAAAAGAAAGAAATTGGGACGTTTACCTTGTTTTTTTTCTTGAGTAAGCACTAAAAAAAATTTCGTACGACCGGGTGCTAACTTCCCATCATGACAGTCGTTCCTTTTCTCCTCTCGCTTCGCCTCTGATGTGAATCACTCGTCGTAGGATCGGCCTATACATAAATTGAACTCACCTGACAGCACCGAGAGCTCCGGGAAGACGACTCGTATGTACAAAACGAGAATTCTTTCCTCCTCCTTGCTCGATCCCAAGCCTTCCTTCGAGTCTGACGCGCGTCTATCCGCACTACACGAGATATACGAGGACAGCATCCGCCATTCGGAGTTCTGTCACCGGATGGGCAGAAGAAAAACGAGAAATACCTAACTAGGCAAAAAAGTCTCTAACAAATTATTTTTCACGCCTCTCTCCATTTCCCTTGACGCTAAAAATTGAAAAATAAAGTCTGTTTTTTTGTAAAAGTCGTTGAGACGAATTTCAAGAGAATTAATAAAAATCTTGGAGTTTTAAAAATAGGTGAAGTTGAAAAAAAAGTGCGAGTCGTGAAATCGGAAGTTTGATTGAAAAAAAAAGGAAAATCTGGCCAGGCGGGATAGAGCCATCAGCGAGAATCGTGGGAGCGCCACGAGCGCGAACCGCATGCGCGCAAGAAACACGAAAAAGGAAGAAACGGGAGAAAAAAAAGAAGATTTGAACACGGCTGAACCGTAGCTTGCACGCTCAAAACAGGCGTTCAATTTCTCCGTTTAATTTATGGCATCTGAGTGAAAGGGTAAAAGGACCCGAGACACGTTTTAACTCTTCAACAAATCATATCATTCTTTCTCGAACTCCTGTCAATTGATAAAACTTTCCTCGAGGAAATGACGAGAAAATAAATACCAGATTTTTCAATTTCCGAAGAATTTTTCTCGCATGTAGATTTAAAGTTTTGATTGATTTCTAAAAAAAAGATCATATAAACAACACAAATTACATTGAGCAATAAAAGAATATAGTGAGTATATATTTAATAGAGAATAAAATAGCAAAGAAATGATTTTCTTGGTACTTTTTCCTCTGATGGAATAGAAAAAAGAAAAAAAATTCGTCGTTTGACGAATTACACCTGAAATCAAATATTTTGTTGAATGGATCTTTGGTCGGAGATTTATTGCGATTACTTTGTATAAGATGCGCTTGGATTATGGGAGATACTCGCGTCCATTAATGAGGGGTGGGGGTTCAAGTTTTGCACGGCATGTTGTAATGAGCAAACGGGAATACAACGCCAGTGCGAAGAAAAGAGACAAAACGAGTATGAGAAAATATGACGAGCAGGAGAAATGGTGAATGATAAATATGTACTTTTACGTGGTAGGTGTACATACATTAGTACCCGTGGCTAAGAATCGAAAGTGCTCAGTCTCGAAAAACGACTCTACGACGAATAAATAATTAACGATTATAAATTCACTCGTTTCGATGCTTTCTTCTCTGTCGCCGAGGATTTATAAAGACGTAGGCGTTCTCGCGACCGGCTGCGGGGAGAAATATTATCGAACACGATAAATTTCTACGCGGACAGACGCGCGGGTGCTCGCACACACATTTTTTTTTACTTTTATTTTTTCATTTTATTTATTTATCTCTTTTTCTTCCTTTATTTTTTCTGTTTATTTGCGTTATACCGGCGGTTCGATTAATTTTCGAATTTTAATGCTCAAAACGATCGAGTCGATTTTCACCTTCGTACATGCACATTCAGTCGAGTTTGTCCTGACTTCAGCTTCATTGAAACCCGATGCAGAATTATTTCGATCCACCGCACACCTCGAGTATGATTTATGTTAATAAAAAAAAACGATCGACTCACTTTTCGACAAGAATTCTTTTCAAAATAAAAAATAAGATATGCTGTGAAGGAAAAAAAGTACATATCTCAAAATAAAGCATCGCGAAATATTGTTTTAAAAATTCAAAAGAATTTTGTTCAATATCCAAAGTTCATCTTTATAATGATCGCATGAGACGTCAACTGATTCTTATTGCAATAAAATTGAGCACAAATATCGAGTATTCAGACATTTCAAAATCATTTCTCATTTTTCCTCGAATGATATTTCGTAGTTTGACCCTTGAACGTTCCCATTCAGTCACTCTAACTTTGATAAATTTTTTAAATACCTTCTTCTTCGGCGATCCTCGTTGTTGATGGTAGCGCCGATCGATTTTTCTGTCGAAAAAGCACGGTTCTGGTACGGATTTCTTTTTTTGTGAGACTGACAGCGACGAAACCGCTTTTATTAAAAACATATTGAATTATAAATCGAGTCTCGAAAATTCGATGAGACATTCCATTTGCTATTTTTTACATCGATAGAATAAAAGGCGCGTCACTGAGCATTCTCCAATGAATCAGTACAAATAGCTGCAAGGCAAGGAATGAATATCGAGCTTTGAATTTTTCATCTCGTCTGGGTTAAAAATAAGGGTCCACTCCGGCCGCAATAGACAACGTGCCAATCCCCATTACGGGCCATGAATGAATTTTTCGCGCCTCAATCGTCTGAGAACGCGAATGAGCGAGTCGGAGAGCGATCAATGACACCATCCCTCTCTCTCCGCCCCGTGTCTCTTCCTCACGTAGATCCATAAAACGAGAAAAAAAAACAAAAATAAAAAACAGAGCCGGATGTGCTCATCCACTTAAGAGCGGAATGAGATAATTGTGACGGTCTGCTCGTGCGGGCCTCGAATTTAAAAAACTAACGAACGGGAGTAAAGTTCATCAGGACTCGGAAGACGATTTTTCCGAAGTCGTTTCGTCCTCTCAGCTTCTTTCGGCATTTTGTTGTTTTTCTGTTTTTTTTTGTTCTTTTTTTTCTTTCTTTTTATTGTGTCTATGAAGTCGAGTGTGGTAGTTAGACGAGATGAGATTCCGGGAGTATCGTCACGGGGAAAACGTGCGTTATCCAAGGCCGAACGACTCTGCGAGAATAAGGTTTTTCCTCTCGGTGTGTTACTCCGGAGTCGTCCCGGGCCGAAGGATTTATGGCCTCGTCGTGCGAGGTCTCGTCCTTGAAATTCCACGAAAGCCAGCTAGCACCAGCTACTAGCCCCCGTTTTCTCCCCTTCTCCCCCCCCTCCCCCCTCCCGGCAGCCCTCTCTTTCCCCGTCAACGAAAACCCGGGGGCATTGTTTGGAGTGAAAGTTTGCGCAATGCTGGGCTTTCGCGGCAATCTGCTGCCTCGCCGCTTTCCATTTTACTCAATGCCACGTTCCTTCCTTCCTTCCTCCTTCCTTCCTTCCTAGCTTCGGCCATCGGGCCTCACTTTTTTTCTTTACGAGCTTCGCCTTTCGTCAGCGCTAAATCTCGCCCTCTTTTTTTTTTCGCCTCGCGCGCGTATCCGGCTCGCCAGGACAGCTGTCCACCGTGCTCGCTCCCTTCATATTCCATCATTTTTGACGAACTTCATTTCACCGGCCCTCGACATCGCACCAAAAACTCTTTCTCGAAGTCCTCCGCACTCGAAAAATCGAATCTTCAAAATTTTCCTCATACACAGAATTTTTCATCGATTAAAAAAAAACCTCTCATCCTTTAAAAACATCCATCTCATCATTTTTTGAAAAATATTCTGTCCGTGTTGTTCATAAAAATACGAAATATTTATTTTGGTATCGTTTCGTGATACTGTGCAGGTGTCGGAGAGTTTTCAAACGAAATAAAGCAGGCGCCGCGTTAAAATAATGGAGGTCCTAAATCGTGCGTCCCCAGAATTAAATTTCTTTCTCAAGATCAACGAGAAGAAAAAGAAATATCCATACGTCACTTCTCGTATACGGTTGAAATTACATTTTCGTAATCACGGAAAAAAAAGATACGTTATTTTTCGACGGGAAGTTGTGAAGAAAAAGAATCGAGAGAGGGACTTTTCCGTCACGTGTTTCGTGTTTCGTGCGTGTGTGTGCGAGAGAGAGAGAGTTGAGAGAGAGAGAGTTGAGAGAGAAAGATGGAGGGAGAGGATAAGTGTGTCGGGATTCGATGTTATATGGTGGGTGTTCAGCGATGCCGAGCCATCACAGAGCTCGGTTCCCAACCTCGCGGCTCCAATAAATTAAAGCCGTAAGAAAAAGATGGCCGGATGACGAATGTCTGTGTGATGCCTGGTAGGCCTCTGCACGGACTGGCCGGCGCACGGTACCCATTGCAGCCAAGGGATAAATCTGTGTGTGAAAGAGAGAGATCCGTGAGGAAGAAAAAAAAATCGAAGAAAAAAAAGAAACGAAAACGAAAAAGGAAGATGGCGTAAGACCGCCGAGAGCCATATTCACCTTTTTTTTTCTTCCTCGATGGTTTATACGTCGGGAAGCTGATTTAGTGCCATTGAGACGTGAATTGTCCCTTTGAAGAGATTTTGTTTTCTTTTTTCTCGCGTTATATGTCGACGTTCGCCTCTGGACCTGTGTGTGAGTTTACGGACATTTTTTTTTCTTGTATCTTTTATATCCGTACTTCTTGTGCGTAGATGTGCGCATGGAGAGGATAATCGAGTCGTTAAGGAAACTAAATGTCCAGTCTCATCGCTGACTCACTTTGATCGCACGAAAACATGGCTAATTAAAATACTCTAAAAGCTGAAAATTTAATGCCAACTTTTTCTTATTATCATATTTTATTTCAACGCCGGTAGGAATGATCTTACCGGAGATAAAAATATTTAGAATTCAATAAAAAGTGTGTTACTTTGAAGTGTGTGCCTATGCGACTCTTACCGAGATAAATTGACGGGACTTGGAAAATGCGATTCGTTTAATTAGTATTTTTATCGAAAGATTTCTTTGTGCCAGACTTAATTAATATTTCATTATTTATTAATATATTTAATCGAGGAACTTGCATGTGAAAAATAGTTTTCGGTAAATTTGAGGATGTACAAAAAAGTAATTCTTGTACTTTCAATTTGTATAAAATTCTAACTCTGCTTTTTTGCCAAAAAGCTATACATATTTTTCGTAACTCAGCTAGATTGTTAATTGGCAACTATTAGCATATTTTGTCAACGATTTATACATTTTTAATACTGTATAATCAATTAAATAAGTGCAACGTTTAGAAATTAATATCAATCAAAAATGTAGACTATTACTAATTTAAAAAAATTCACAAAATTCTCATTTTGAAATTCATACACTGAAGGCAAATGTACGAATTTTCCTTAAAAAATAAGTAAATACTAAATTTAAACAGCTTTGGAGTTTGACAACTTTTGAACCATCAAGTGGCACGATTTCAAATTTGACACGAATCTTTTTGACATAATTAGAAACAACATTCCAAAAATGTATTCTATATTCTCACGTTTATTAAAATATTGCTGATTGATCTTTAAAATAATTCTGAAAAATACTGAAAATTATTCTCAAGTGAAAGAAAGGTCTAATAAAATTGTTTTTAAAATAATGCAAAAATGAAAATTGAAAAAAATGAATATATAATTGGAGGAGGGTGTACAGACATATATCGAGAAGCTCGAAAAATGTAGAAACTGTCAATAAGAAGATTCGTAAAATATTTATCATGACAAACGTACGCTCGATGTTTATTTTTTTTTCGCTGGAGTTTCGTAGCTTTCGTTAATTTGCATTGGTCGGGAGTAAAGCGGCTTTATATCGACCGCTGAGATAGCCAAACGAGGCGAGCTCTCATCGCGGTCAAGAGCGAGCATCGTCATAGCTCGATAGTGAGAGCGCTCCGGCATAAAGCGGATTCCTCGAAAGGACGCTCAGTGGCGAGTTTAGCCGGCATGGGAATTGCAAGAGAGTTAACCCGGGTCACGGTTTGTATATCTCGGTGAGAAGGGTCCTGAAAAAATTCGAGAGGAAAAAAAACGAAGAGCGAAGAAAACTGGAGGTAAGGTTCGGAGCGAGACGAAAAGGAGGAAAAGAATGAGAGATGGCCGAGCAAAAAGCGTCTCGTGAAGCTGCATAAATTGAGGAAGTGCGAATCTCAGAGACGCAGGTGTAAGCAATCCTTTTTTCCCCCCCCCTCTCCGCGGGGAGAAAAAATATTTCGAGGATTTTCTCCGGGACGCGCTTTCATTATTTTCTCAACTGTTTTTGTTTATCCCGAAGAGCTCGCGCGAGATCGAGCTCTTATCGGCGATAAATTTCGAGGAGGCGATAAATATAATTGAGGGGAAAAAGTGTCCGGATGGGAGACCTAGGTGCAGGCTTCCGCGAGGGCGCAGCACCGCCAAGGAGCCTGCTTCGACGAGCTTCGACGTATAGATCGGCGAACAGGACCGAAGCGTTGTCCGGCGAGCACGCAACTTAAGTGAGTTTCGATGTTTAGCGTTGGTGAGAGGCGCGAGAGAGTGCCAAGCGCGGGCACCGACAACCCGAGTTAACGCTCAGCGCGCCGTCTTGTTCCTGGCGTGAGTGTCGGCATCGGTTTGCCGGCTTCACCGGTACGCGCTATAATTCAATGCAAGCTTTACTCCCAGATAGCTAAATCGCTACGACAATCCGCTCGTAATGCGCCAAATGAGCCTCATACGTGTTACAACGCCGCGCGAGGCTATACGCGCCGTTATCAGCCAGACTACCTATCAGTCCCACAAAGGCGCACCGAGAATACTTACATTTATTCTCCTCTGTCCGTCCGGTGTATTCACCATTTTGGCTCCCAACTATTTTCACTTTTATTTTATCGCGTTGTTGTGCCAACGTTTTATTACTTTTACTTTTAAGTCTCTCTGGAGAATGTATAATTTTGAAGCAGTAAACTATTCACTTTTCGTATGATTGAAAATTGCACTGGAATTGACACTCCATTGAATTACTCAATTGACAACTTCATACAACTTCGCATAGTGCGCTCTATTCCGATTAATTGATTAGAGATTTGATCTGTTTTTTAAAATATAGGATACATCCGCACCGTGATTTTTTAAATGTATTTTGAAACGATATTATTAATTAAAAACACTAAACTGTTCACTTTTCGTGTGATTGAAAATTGCACTGGAACTGACACTCAATTGAACTCGTCGAATTGCTATGAAATGTTTTTCGGTAATGAACTACCTGGCGAGACCAGACACGTCTTACCCCGACACTTTATACCGGCATACTGATTCCAAATTTTGTCACAAAACAGAACAATTAAGGGCTTAATCGGTTTTTCCACTCGACCTCGACCGATCACCATGGAAACGATAATGACCGAGGGATTAACGAAAATTTGAAAATTTTTTTTCCTCGTTACGCTTGATGAATTTTCTCTCATTTTTTTAATGTTTACGATCCTCGAACTATTCAGGTATATTTATCCAGGTATATTTGGTATAAATAATATAAAATTGTATTGCAAGTTCTTTTTACACGAGCTGAGAAAATTTAACGTGGTCAAGTTCCTCCAGCCTGATTTTTCGAGAATCGAAAATAGGAAAATCCAAAAATTTCAAGTGGCGATATCTTTTCGTGTCCTCGACGAAATCGACTTTATAATGGGTAATTCCTGAAAATTTTTGCAAGACGAAATGAACGATTCAAACATCTATGTAATTAATTCCAAAGCAGCTCACGTTGAATTTTTTTTTAATGAGTAAAGATTAGCCAAAATTTAATGCGCTCTATTCGGATGAATTGATTAGAGGCTTCATGTCTTTTTTAACATAGGATTTTTTTTGTGTTCGACAAATGAAATCTTTTTACCATCGAATTAAAAGTTTTTGTTCCCATCTCTTTGATCATTTTTTACTATTTAAAATTTTTTTATGTTCTTTTTTCAACGTTTTTTTATTATTTTATTTAATTTTTTGTCCTCTTTTTAAATCATGATTTTTTTAAAATCTTATGTAAAATTGAATTTATCGAATGACATGTGGTGGTAGTATTGGAATATATATTGTACACCCTTATCTGGTCGAGCCGTAGAGAGATGCCCTCTCCTGTGTGTACGACGAGCAGTCCACCGCGACGTCGTGAACGGCGTCGGCGGGGTCGGCCGGTGAGCGGGGGGGCGCGCACACATCGCGGCAGGGTCGAGTGAAGGAAAGAAGGAAGGAAGGGGAATATTCGCTTCTCCTCCGGGAAGAGAGGTGACGGGAGTAGGGGAAGAGAGAGCTTCTCCGTCCGCGCGGCGTCTCGTCTCGACTCGTCTCGCGTGACGGCCTCGTCAGCCGTCAGCCAAGCTTCGGATCGATACGTTTGCCACCCTTTGCCTTGTAGCGAGCCCCTTTCCTCCCCTCTCCGCCTTCCTTCATCTATGTCTCTTCGGCCACATCGCCCTACGATTCCTTTCGCGCTCTTGCGTTTCTCGTCCTTTCTTTCTTTCTTTCTTTCTTTTTTCCCTCCTTCCTCCTTTCTCTCGTTCCGCGTTATTTCCTCGAGACCTGTCCAGGACCAAATCAGGTGACGTTTCTTCAAAAAGAAATAAAGCATCCAGCCACGGCGTATATCCTATTCCTTCAAATTTTGTCATTCCAGGTGGCATTGACAATAAATATCTCGAAAATAATTCCACGCGTGTGTCAGCGATGATCTTCAAAGGATCAACTTTGAATGACGTTACACTGATAAATTAAGCGCGACTGACGTTCCATTTATAAATCAATCGGTATATCTCGATAAAATGACAATGAAGTATTCATCCCTGACAAGTTCACTGAATAATCAATTTTGGATCATTCTTCAAACTTCTCCCTCACTCCTTTGTCCGCAGCAGTCGTCATGCATGGATGAAACATACGGCTCTCAGCGACCACATATCATCCAGTCTCCTCGAAAGTACATCGGCGAGGCTGCTCCGGTTATTTCGTGTTGCCGGTGTTGGCCGGGTCAGAAGACGTCTGGTGGCGCGCACTGCCCGGGCGAGCGACAGCCATCCCCACCCCTGCACTTATTTCTCTCCTACACTAGCGGAGAATTCTCCTTAGCCGTTTTCCGTTCTCTGCTCTTTCTGCTGCAGTGAATCGTTCCTCTTCCTCTCCTACTCGGTTACGAGCCTCCCTACCCCAGAGCATCGTCTCGACTTTTCGCGATAAAGCGACATCTATACCACCGATTATCAAAGGGCTATCGAAACGTGCAGAAAAAATGAAGGAACGGCCAATGACCTTCCAATCGTCCGAAATATCATGACAAAGGAGCATTACGGGGAAACGAGAACAAGCTTGAGGACGAAAAAGTGAGGGAAACCTCTCCGAGATCTTGTACCAAATTCATATAGGGCTTGTTCGGAGTTAACAACTTCGGGACATAAAGCAGGGGCGCAAAAGTAGGGTCAAAATCCAGCTTTCCGCCACCGTAGCCTTGTAACACTGAATACCACCAGTCACCCCAATGGAGAATGCGTGTTCGCGTCCGAACGCTTATCTTCGTACTGAACACACCAATCAGGACGCTTAACCCATTGACCCGCTTAACCCGCCTGGCTCTCGTCTCAAAGTGTTTGGCGGGCAGAAAGTCTGCCAATGACGTTTTAGCCACTTTGGGATATTTCATTCGATTGCTCTGTTTGCTTAACTTTCTCTATATATTTCTCACATTGTCGCTTGATGGATTTATAAACGTTGCTTTTAATTCAGAAGCTCGTCACTGATGATGCAAAAAACACTCCAAAGAAGGTATTATTATAATAAATTAATGTCTAATGATATTGAGCTGTCTCGATGACATGTCATCGACGATTTCAACGATCTTGCATCATAATCTCACCATTTTGTTCCTCTGCGTCTTTGGAGGTGTTTCCAAGTGACCCATTGACGAGGTGGACTTCCAATCGATACTTTCTGACTCGCCGTCCAGCGTCCCCTTTTTTCATCTCTTTCGCCTACTCCAGACTTTAATCCTCTCATAGAAATTTCCAAAAAGCCTGCCACTATAAAACCAGAGCCGTCACAATCATTACTTTCGTAGACAGTTTTGGATTTATGACTGGTAATCAAAGTGTGCTTAAATTATATCGGTATATAGCTATACATTCGCAGGTATAGTCCTGGTCAGATGGAATCAACATCCACTAATGTTTACGACGGTTAACTGATGGACAAGATGCGCATTATCCGGGCGGAAAAGTTGCCTCGATAACGGAAGCTTTTATACCGGAGCAATGTTCGGAGGTTAACTACTACTCCGGGATTCGAGGTTGGGTAGCGTTGCGTTGGAAGGACAGGTGACGTAGGTGATTTGCCGCACAGAAGCGTTCCCTTGCCACGTTTCATGGACTGACAGACAGGCGACGCATACGTATTTGCTCGACGCCGTAGCTTTCCTGTTTCTGGCTCGCTGGACATACGCGTCTACCGTCTGTAACGATTATACGCTTCCGGCACTGTCGATCAATCAGCTTATTAAGCAACGTCAATCGAATCTCTTTCCACTGGTCTGTCACATTCGAACTTTGCCTTTGATGACGTTCCTATACTGCCTCCTTCCTCGGCTTTCCAAATGTCATTCTTATTTCGTTGTTTGTCGCCGTTGTTCCAAACCGCTGACCCAGTAATCTGCCATAATCCGCGTTTCTCAAAGCACAAATCCGAACTCAATTCGATCCTGTGTTTCCTTTTTCCCCTGATTTCTCGTTCTTTCTCTTCTTCTCATGGACGTATATTTTTGGGTACGTTTTTCGTCTACTGGAAAATTGCACGAGTCGAGAATACGAGCTTCCAGCTAGCACCAGCAACGTCGCTCCTGACGCCATTCCCTAGATACGAAAGGCTATATCCACGAGGGCTGATTTCTAATTTATGACTCCGGGGCAACGTGATGAACAGACGTCATAAAGCATGTCGCCCTGCACGTCTGCAGCTTACACCATCGTTTCCACTAGACCGTCCGCCCAACCAACTTTGACCCTTCTTGCCCGCAAGCTCTCCGATCCCGACCTACCACCTTTCAACACCGGATCTCGAGCTTTTGCCTCCCCTTTGCCCAGCGGATTCAGACTCTTCCTACCTTCGCATCTCAAGGATTTTTCTCTCCGATAATGCACACTTATCGATCGTATGATCAACAAAATTGGAACTTACTTTGAATTGGTTGGTTCACTGATAAAGGGAACATTTATTTGGTTGATAATATTGGAAAAATCGAATATTTTTAGTTTATGGTAGAGTTGAGAGTTTTTATAGGTTTTTATGATTTTTTTTGTCGATCCTTCGAGATTAATTTTATCGTTCTGGAAATAGATCGGTTTTTTACCGGAATAGATGATATTGTATAGAAAAGTGCTTCATTTAATTATTGCTTATTGATCTGAAGCGTCTCCCACGCAAACTCTATTTCTAAATGAGAATTGATATAGTTCTTAAGAAAGTTCGATAATTATTGAATTCTAGATATAAAATTTCTGTTACTAATATATGTCAAAATTATCATTGTCGTTTACAAATTTTTTTTAAAGAAAAACAGAGGCTTTTAAATTTCTGAAAAATGTCAAAATATTCTTTTAATTTCATTTCCTTGACCGTACACGTCGCAAAGTTAAGAAAAAACTGGGTTAAAAAAAAAGAAATTTTCGCAAATAAAAGAAAAGCGATCATTTCGTTCCTTTTTAATATTTGTTGTTAGTGTATTTTCTCTCGTTCTGTTTCTCGAAGCAGATATTGTGCGATTCCGGTCTATGACCGGCCAGCTTAATCAGACTATTTTCTCGACAATTCACTAGCTAAAAATATCGACTTACGGAAAATGAGTGAAACGTTAAAATAATCCTTCATAAAATATTTCAAGAGACTTGAATGAAAATTTATAGAATGGACAATCGATTTCTATTTTTCTATCGTGGCATCTTCTTAGATAAAAAATTCTTTTAATCGTCTCACTGTCTTCATTAAAACAAAAATGCACAACCGCAGAATTCTGTATTTATGTACACCGAACATCGATTTGGTTATTAATTCTTTATTTCTAGATACTGAAAAATGCTCAATCCTACACAAAAATAGTTATCCAGATCAGAGAATAACTTCCATCCCGAGATGAACTTTTCATGCAGAGTGCTTGCAAGACCGAGATGGACGAGAATGAGATCGGTTAAAATCAGAAAATAAGTGTTTCTGGGAAATTGATAAATACGAGGAAGGAGCGAGAGGGGTGGATGACGAGACGTGCGAGAAATAAACGAAGATTGAGACGAGAGGAAGGAGAGGAAAAAAAACGAATGTACGGGAGAGGAAATAAAAAAGGGTAAAGGGAGGAGGAGGAGGAGGGCTGGCAAGGTTGTCGAGAGACTCGCGAAGACACGGAGAAACAAGAGAGAACGGAAAGGGGATCGTGACGAGGAGTCATATAGGAAGGATAGCGAGCGAGGGAGGAGACGAAGACGAATAAGACGAAGAAGAAGAAGAAGTAGAATAAGAAGAGCGGTCTCGGAACCTTTGTGAAAAATCGTGTTATAACCCTAATTTAATTTTATGGCCGGTATTACGAAGGGAGGAGGGTTTCAATTCCGTGTGTACGTATACAGGAACCAGACACTCAGCGACTCGGACATGGAGAAAAATCTACACATGTATATATTGGGTGCGCCAAGAAATAATAGCCCTACATGGCCAAACCTTGCTTTCTTATAATAATGGAGCGTGGAGGGGATACGTGCGGAGGAATCGACGAAAAAATGAGGAAAAAGGGTTAAAGGGAAGAATAAAAGAGGGGAGAAAGAGAGAAATAGATCCGGAGCCGAAGACGAGGAAGAGGGCAAATAGAGGGAGGACTAATAATCAGTTGTATTGCGAACCACGTCGTAAACCGCGATACAAAGAGAATCGAGACCGATCGGCTCCAGAAAAAATGACACTAGCTGCGACCTCTCGTATTACGAGACCAAAGGTAATCAGGACGTAACATATAATTTGCGAAACAAACCCTATGCGAATCCAAATATTTCAATACCGCACATGTAGGTAATTATTCCATATTTTTTCGATTTTTAAATCGATAATAAAGTAGTTAATTTTAAGTACATTTACGCAGACCTATAAATATGAATTATGATTCGAAATTTTTTCAAGTTATCGTTACAACATAAATTTTCATTATTTAACTTGGCAAGTATTCGTATGAATACAAAATTGAAAGAAATTCATCACTTTTATTTCTACATAGACTGTTATATGTCAAAATTTTATCTTTAATTCTGGGACTGAAAAAAATCTATTGAATTAAAAATGTAATTAATATTTTTTAATTGTTCGAGTGTAATAAAAAATAATTTTTGGCAATAAATTTTAATTAGAGTAGATCGTGAAGATCGAACGGCGCGAGATCGTTATTAGGCGACTTCCCCTTCGGCTCCCGCCATTTCAATCCCTTTTTTCCTCTCGGCGAGTTCTCGCTGGCCAGATCCGAGCCACGACCACAACGGGCTCCTCCAAGAGATCTGGCCGCCCCGTGTATTCATCGCGCTCGTTCAATCCCCATCAAACGTGACCGGTTGGCGCCGCCAATCGTAAACCGGCTGCCACTTTGCCGCTCTCGCGCACCGTACCGAACCGATCAAATATCCCAATATTCAACACGTCATACAATTGTATTTTTCAAATTTTCATTCATACAAAACGTTAAAAAGTTATTTATTTCCCTACATTTTATCAAAATTTAAATTTATATACGTATAATTTATTTTGTTTATTTTTAATTGATTTTTTAGTTCAAATCGTTTGTTGCACATTTGTTAAATTTTTTAAAAGAATTTTCAAGTGTGGAATAAAAATAATATTATTTAGGATAAATGTAAGTGCAGAATGAAAAAAAAGTAAGGAATTTGTGAAATTTTGTGATGGAAGAGCTGAAAAGTCGGAAAGAGGCCGATCGCGGTGGCTTTTTCTTCCGATTTTTCGATTTTTTGTTCAATCTCGATAAATCGAGAGTCAGTCTAATATCTCGCGAGAGCAAAATTACTATAATATGCTCGTGCTTAGCGGAATCGGGCCGGGCGGGACACAGGCTGCATATTCCATCTCGATCATTATTGATCAAGTCCGAAAAGATGGTGCAAAAGAAAACGAGCGAGCGGGACAGAGAGGGAGACAAAGGGACGACGATATTAAATTGGCAAAGGCAGAGTTCTCTATGTTTACGCGAGATATCCCGAAAAAGCATGAAATTACTGATAATCATCCCCGTGTGCCGATGAGGGCAGAAATAAGAAGCCTCGACGAGACCTGACCCTGAAACCGAGGGAGTCCCAACTTTCATTGCTCCATTGCGTCCCTCCTTCCCCTCCTCCTCCCCCCTCGTCTTAACAATAACCCACCGCCATAATAACCGAGAACCTTTTTTTTTATTCCATCCTTTTTCTCTTTTTATTAAATATACTCTTTTCCCTTCTTCTCTCTCTCTCTCTCACTCTGCTCTATCGGTCTCTTTTTTCTCTCTTTCTCCTCCGAATATTTTTTTTTGCACTCTAAGCCTTCCCCCTGATTGGCGCCGAACATTATGCGCGTCGCCGAAAACCTTTTCGGTCCCCCAATTCGCGTTCTCGTTGCCGCAATCTCGCTGCCACCTTTTCTCGAGACGAATAACCGGCGGATGATGATGATGATGATGGTGATGAAAGTCCTCCCCGGAATCAACGCTTCCGAGAACACCGGGAATCTCGGGAGGGAGCGAGATAACGATTTTTTCTCTCTCACTCTCTGTCCCTCCTGCCCCGGAATAATATTTAGTCGAAGATTTAAAAAAGTGTATACTTAATTCGTAGTTATATTGTCCCATTATATTGCCTAAATGCCGCGTCTACGCGAGAATTTTTCGAAGAAATCTATTTATACGTATACTCGAAAAAAATCCACTTGGAATATTGGAAAAAAAATTTTATCGATAAATTTTTTACTGTTGAAACGTGTCTGTCAATAAATTCGTGATAATTAACTATTATATTTCCCATTATTTCGAAGGTATAAGAGTCGCGTTAAAATCATGTATAAAATACAATTTTTTAAAAATAATTTGCACAAATCTTTCCTACATTTAATTCTCACGTATAATATTGCTGCGGGACTTCTAAATTAAAAAAATAAAATGTATTTAATTCTTAAACAACATGAATATTCGTTGTAAAAAGTCCAGAATGTGAAAAAGGCTGAAAATTTCTCGTACACAGACTCGACGGCGTTGCATTGCGTGTAGAAAATTCGCGGCCATCAGTTTCAGAGGAGAGAGAGAGAGAGAGAGAGAGAGAGAGCGAGAGAAGGAGAGTCGATCTGCGAGCTTGTAAATTCATGTTTGCGGGAGAAAGAGCGACGGGAGAATGAGAGAGAGAGAAAATGAGTGAGATGGGATCGCGAGTGGGGGGGTGGAGGGAAGAAAGATGAAGAGAAGGGTCAGCCGGGAGGGAGGCGTCACACACGCGGAGAGAACGAGCAGGAGTTCGGCTGCCGGCCGCCGTAAAAACGTCAATTAAAGTGTTTTATTTGATCCTTCGTTAGAACGTTGAAATGGAATTTTGATTTATAACTACCGCGGCCCTGTTTCTTATATTATGGCCCACATGTACGCTCGGGCACATGGAAATTCACCACACTCGCGATTCGTACGTACGAGCCTAATACTGATAATTCCGCTGCCAAACACCGACTCTTGCCCATTCACGACCCCCCTCTCTCTCTCTCTCCTTCTCATTTCTTATTTTCTCTCTCTCTCTCTCTCTCTCTCGCTTCACGAACTTGCGTGCTCCTGGATAAAAATGCGTGAAATGCCCCCGAGATGAGAGCTCCCTCATTCGCGTAAATAAAATAAATAAGAGGCTATAATTAGTCCGAGAGCGTTCGAGGATTCCCTCTCGATTGCTCTTTCATGACTTAACGCTCGCGAGTATGCCGAATGACTCGCAAAACGGACGACAAAAAATTGCGTGCGAAAACGTCGCGAGATTTCATCGGAGGGTACGTTACGTTTTTTGTTTTTTTTTTTGACAATAATTGTCCCGAAATTGCACGATTTTGTGAACGTTTAAAAATAAATTTTGAACAATTAAGTATATTGCGAACGGAGCGTGGAGGAGTGAAATATTTGATGAAGGATTTATAAGCGTCGAGGTGAAACGTCGATGAATGGAAGCTGGTGGCTGATAGAATAGCATTTTCGACGATAGACCCCGTCGAGTCACGTCTCGAATCACGGATTTTCGTGGACTGGGTCAATCTCGAAAAAGCGTCGATCCTCAAAGTGTCGGTTCTCGTCTGACTCGAGGAAAATCTATTTTCGTAATGCTCCTATCTCTCTCTCTCTCTCTTTCTCTCGATGCTTTACGAATATACGTCAGACGCACAACTGTCTTCACCGAGAAAACAGAGCCTCCTTAACACGTACATTACAAATAAATACAATCTTAGCTCCCAAATTTCGTTCAATTTTGTATCTTCGCTACAAAATTTCTTTCACGAAGTATATATATTGAAATAATAAATTACATTTTTGATGATTAATAAAAAGTGTAGAAAAAATAAATCAAAATTTGTACTTTGACACAGACACGTCGAATCGAGTTGGAGCAGATTTTCTGGCGAGTCGCGAAAAAATAAAATTGGGTGACCCACTTGACGCCTCGTTCACATCCGTCGAGAATAAAGGGGGTTACGCAACGAGTTATAAATTTTCGACGATTAATTTGACAAATACGTCATTTTGGCGATATCTCTAAAATGTGTTTATTTTCCAACTACCAACGACGCGTTTCAAATTAAATCAGGGCTTGATAACTCTTTGATCCATTAAGTAAAACGATGCTAAATTTGACACAAGATTTTTCGACGCACTTCGGAATAACAACACGTTCCAAAAATGAATCCAATTATCGTATTTTTCAAGTTATAGCTCAAAAGTGAAATAAGCGTAGAAAAGCGTAAAAGTAAAATAAGCGTAGACCATTAAAAAAGTAATTCTATAACAGTTACGAAAATTCATTAAAAAAAAAGAAAAAAAAACAAAACAAAACAGAAAAAATGTATTGTTTCGAAAACGGCAAACAATTTGAGGAAATCGGAGCTCGATCGTAAAAAATCAACAACAAAAAAAAAAAGAAAATTTTTGAGTGAGAGAGAAAGGGAGGGAGTTATTGGGGGGAGGGAGCGAGAACGATGGGAAAATCTGTAGTGGAAGGATGGAAGAGAAAAGCCAGCCGGGCGTCCGAATGTTATTGTTTATTGTTGGGCAATGGCAGCTTGATTTATCATTTCAAACGGCGAGCTCTCCCACTCCATCCTCGGGTCCCCTCTCCGGGGGTTTTCCCCGCGGGCGTTGTAGCCGATAGCCATGCGTGAAATAGTAACATAATCCGGTTGATTTGTGGCTGCGCCATTGTCCGCGCGCGCTCCATTTCGACGACAGCGCGGAACTCGCCGGACGAACCGATAGTCTCTCCATCGGAGCATTTGGCGCTCTTTTTTCCATCCCCTCTCTTTCCTCTCCTTCCCTTCCTCACCCCACCCCTTATGCTGCGTAACCCCCTTTTTTATTTCTCTTTTTCGCCTCCCTTCTTTTTTCCTTCGTTTTTTTTTCAATTATTGTTCCAGCGTTATCGCGCCGCGGCGAACCTCTCACTTATCGAGTCGAATCGGAAGCGAGGATTAAAAATAGGGGATGAAGTTGCAGCCGTCACTTTTCTCTCGCTCTCCCTCTCTCTCTCTCTCTCTCTCTTTCGCCCGAGTCGCACCGAACGTATGTAAATTCTCTCGAAGCAGGTTCACGTGATCAATTGCTCATGCGACGTGCGCAAACATCCACAGGTATACTGACGACTCTGCGATCCGATCCAGAAAATATTTCTCCAGAAAATTCGTAAAAAATCTTATTTGCTTCTACTTGTGATTCCTGTTGAAATAATTGAGGTAAACAATCGAAGGATCATTTGTTATCAAACATATTTCAACAATATTTTCACAGGTTTTAATCGAATTAAAACAAATCTTGAACAATATTAGCTTTAAAGTGAATAATTTTTAAGTATATGAACTGTGGATGTGAGTGAGTATATTCTAAAAAAGATTTCTTCAGAAAATTCGTAAAAAATCTTATCTATTTCTCCTTGCGATTCGTATTGAAATAATTGAAATGAACAATCGAAGAATTACTCGATCTGAAATATATTCCAACAATATTTCCACATTTTTAATCAAATTAAAATAAATCTTAAACAATAATATTAGTTTCAACGTAAATAATGTATAACTTAATTATAATATGAAATATTTAAATTTGGTTGTCGACCGTGAGTATATATACGTGTAACCGAAAATGAACTTTTGGGCATATTGGTAATCGGGGAATAAATGGAAACGTTTAACCTCGGGACAGCTCGCTAAATGATTTCCTCGTGGTAAATATGGAGCAGCTCGAGAGAGTCGAGGCAAAGTGAATATACGTGTCGAAGAATATTCTTTTCTCGGGTAGCGGTAAATAGCTTGTTCCATCGTAAGTAAGTAGCCGTGGGGTCATTAATAAAGCGCGGAGGAAGCCTACGCTGTAGAAAATTCACATGCGGCGCAGTGAGCGAGCCCTTCGAGAAAGAAAGAGAGAGAGAGAGAGAGAGCTGGTAGCGTTGGGTATTATGGCGCGAAGCAACGGGCGGTCCCTTCCGTTTGACGAGAGCCATTCATCCTCATCCACCTACGTTGATACTTACGTCCACCACTCACGCACGTGTTCTTCACTCGACCGGGCCCATCTGTCATCCGTCACCGGGCGAACACGCGCAGTCTCAACCTGACCGATATTAAATTTATTTTTACCGGGATCCGCGACCGAACGAACCGACCTACTCATTTTTTGGCATGCGCACTCCCAGCTTCACGAATAGATGTCGCTAGTGGGCTTTGCCTAAGAATATTTTTTGGAAGGGCACTGCAGTGTAAAAAATTTCGCGGTTTTAATCAAATTGTGTGAGTGGTAACAGGAAATGGTGTAAAATAATGACACTGGTGCGTTTGGTAAAAGATGTTGAGCGGTGTTACTTTTACTGATTTCACGGGATTAAAAATCGATGTTTTCAGCAACAAGGCGATGGGCAGTGCTCAAATCACATTTATATATTAACACCATGTCATTCTACACCAAACGGTGAGAACTATATAGACCAGGAATGGTGTTAATTTAACACTATTTTAACACCACATTTTTTACAGTGCTAAGTCCCCTGGTGGCTACCTGTCCAAACGTGTGCTTGCTATAGAGATAATATATAGCTTAAATCTCTATAGGTATATAAAAAATACATACGACAAAACTGAAACTTTTAAGTATTTATTACTGGTTTTCTAAAAATAGTAAAAAAAAGTATTTTATCATAAAGTAAGTATTTTTTATCATTTGAAAAATGTGGAATAACCGAAAATAGTGACGGTACATATTGTGGCGTCTTGGAAAGGGGTCGAAGTCCTCGAGGGAGTCGGATGGCGCGGAGTTGAATGGGAATGATCAAGAGCTGGAAGCTTCGGGCAACCACCTGCATGCCAACGGGACTCGCATTAGCTGGACAGATAGGGTTGTCTAATCGGACCCCATAAATTACCAAATTAATATCCTAGGTTGCCGACGTTGGGCCATCCGTCAGGTGTCAACTTCGGTGCAGATAGCAGCGGTTATAACAGCTTCGACCTCATCTCCACTGTTCGGGCTTACCCGTTACGTACACCCGCGACCTTCCTCTCCAACTGCTTCCTCCTCTTCAATGCATAGCGTCAGAATTTACCGAAACAAGCCTCAAGGACGTACAACAAACCCATCATCACCTTTACCATCTTATTATCTTATTTAATTAATGATAAACAACACTAATTATTTATGAAATAAAATTGTTTAAAAATTGATTAAAATGTTGGTTCTTTTATTAGGTCTTCGGAATTCATTGAAATAAAATAGTTAAAGGACGTTCAACAAATATTATTCTTTTTATTTTATTGTTACTGTTATCCTATTTATTAATAAGCACTCGTTGAGTATGGAATGAAATTGTTTAAAAATTGATTGAAATTTGGCGAAAGATAAATAAAGTCAAAGGCAGGTCGTACTCGGTGCTTTTGTTGGAGCTTGGTTACAGTCGTGAGTAGAAACATAGGAGACCACCCAGGAAGGTTCACTCACTACTGTGTGTGCTCGGTGCGTCCGTGCAAATACGGTTGGTTATATCGCGTCGGGAATACAGAAAGTTTGCTATACACGATCCGAGACGAGCTCGCTCACAAACGAATCGTAAATGGAGCGACTCTGAAAATCATTAGATAAAATTAAAAGTACACTGAATAATGCATTTTTTTTAGATGCAAATATATATAGAGAATTTCTGCCGGTGATGGCAACGGAGTTTGCCTTTCCTACGCACAGTTTCAGCTTCCTTAACATCCACCCACGCGTAACAAGTGACGCGATAACGACACGAGTATACCAAGACTCGGAAGCGATGGATCCATCTTTCATCGACATCCAGTTAATGAAACATTAATTCTGTCGTCACGGGATAAATTATATGTCGAGAAATTGTTGTGGACAATATAAAGTGTGAAAATCAAACACACGATCATATTATCAAATACTTTTAAAAAATTCTATTTTAATTTTTTTTTAAAAACAAACTTTAATTAATCATCAAAAATCATTGTTGCAAGATTATTATTATTTTCTTATACACAAATTTAAATAATTTTACTACAAGTATAATATTTAAAGAATGATTTTGAGTTGTATATAAAAATGAGATGAAAATTAATTTTTTCATTTTTGTTTAAAACAATCTTCAATCAATCACCGAAAATTATATCGTCGCAATTATTGATTCCTTTCTTTCTCATTCATAAATTTAAATAATATTCCTGCAAAAAAAATATTTAAAGGTTGATTTTGAGTCGTATAAAAATGAGATGTTTGTAAAACTCGGCAATGGTAACGGGAAGGGAGATAAATCAAAAGTCACTTAATTAAAGATGGCCGTGGCGAGGATGAAAAAGGCGGGGACGGAGAGAAAAAGGAAGCTCATTTCGCATATGTATATCGGGGAAGCTCAGTCTAGAGATGCCGGATAAGATATTGACGGGCGCGGAGGAACGGGGAAAAAAAGGGATCCTGGAAGATCCAAAGTCAGCAGGAACACGAAGGAGGAGAAAAAAAAAGGAAAAGCAGAGTCAGGGAAGAGTCTTGGATCCCGGTAGGAACATTGGCGGGTGGTGGTCAGTCAGCTCGATGTCAGCCTGCTAATTGGCAGCCGTGTCGCGTGGAAGTAGCATGAGCCGGTTTGTGTACCTCACTCCCGCTTCTCGCGTAATTCGTAAGCGGCTTTTTTTAATCCCTTTCTTATTCACGGTACCTCGTACGTTTTTCCACTTTTTTTCGTCTATCTCGAATATTTATCATCCCCTGAACATTTTATGTCCCTTCGTGAACATTTTTTTTTTCTAAATACGTCAAAAAAAAAACATTCTTCAACCAATTTTACCGTTTACTTGGTAAAAATTCAGACGTCTCGTTTGATTCACCATCTCGATTTACGAAAACAAGCGTGTTTGAGACATCATATTCGAAGCAATTATTGTCATTAGTCCCATTATTAAATATAGCGGAAAGCGTGAGTAATCGTTAATATGTGCATAAACGCGGCGACCTTTCCTCGCGCGAGTCACGAAAAGTCAGGGAATAATCTCGAGGAAAGGAACTCGGAGCACAAATCTGATAGACCCGAGTCATCGTCGATCTCAGGCTGTGAGTTTAACAACGTCTTTTATGTATTCACGTAATTGTCGCTATTAAAAGAGAGCGTCGTAAACGGCTGTCCACCTTTTCTCGGAGAAAGGATTGCGCGCGAGAAATCAAAACGGCTCGAGGCTCTGAAGCGCGATCTTTCCTTATTTATTTTTTAACGGGTACGAAAAAAAAAGAAAACAAATACTCGCGAAACGTTCGAAAGCATTTTCTCAGCTTTGAGAAAACTTTTTTTTTTAATTTACCAGGAACTCGGTGCTCATTATTGTGTTTGAAAAAAAAAAGTTTTTGTTCGTTCCGTCAGCGAAACTTGTCGTAATTAGACTACGAAAGATTAGTATTTACAGCGACACGTCGCACTTGCATGGGAATCGGAAAAAATATATGGGGACGAGCGTAGCCGGAGTGTTGATAATTATAAGCGTCTCCGTCGTATCGAGTTACGCGCGGTCTCTTTGGAAAAGTCAACTTTAATATCGGTACAATTTTCTTTTTCGTCCCTTTCCACTTTATTTTTCCCCTCCTTGGTCCTGGCAAACTCGGGTTTCGTTTGTTTTTTTTTTTTTTCGTTTCAGCTTTATTTTTTGTACTTTGGACTTCTCGACATTTTTTTATCCTTTGTGGAAAAACGGGGAAAAGAATTGAGAGACAGAAGGAAGGGAGAGAACTCTCCCGTCAGGTTTTATTACCGAATGATATTCGCTAATTGAGGACGAAGATAAAAACAACCAGCGACTAATAACTGTTCCTACCCATCGTATTTTACTTCGATGTATCTTTTTTCGTACATTCGCAAATGAGACCGAAGCCGAGGGAGCAGAGACGGGGAGAGAGTGTCTCGTGGGAGATTCACGAGTCTGTGGAATATGATCGCTTCTTTCTATTTTTTCCTTTTTTTCGAGCCTCCTTCTCTGCTTTCCTTTTTCACCCTGCTGGGATGCCCATTGTATTGTACAGAAACGTTAACAAACGCATTTAAACTCTGGCAGCCTCGAATGATCCACTTCGCCCTCCAGGCTTCATCTCGCACGTTTTTTCTTGCTTGTTATTACACTTTTACCATTTAACGATTTTCCAAAGTACATTTTGATCCCCTCTTACCTTTTTTCGATTATGAAATAATAAATTTTTGCTTTAGATTAATTAATATATTTTGAAAGACCAATTTTTATCGTTATGTACTAAATTAAATTAATTCACACGAAACAATTTGTTTTTAGTATAACAAATTTGTGAAAAATAATTTACGGTTATAATTATCTGACGCAAAGCTTGGATGAAATTTGTTGAGGATATTTATTTTCTCGTAAATAAATTTATCGTGCATGTCTTCGAGCTGGTAATCCGCTTAGCCTCGGACATTGACGAGTGACCAATAAAAATGAAGTAACGAGAGCATCGTGTCCGACAAGAGATCCGACGGATGATGGAAATGTCGCGGTCGCGGTCGTCGTTAAAATCGTCGTGACGGTCCTTCGTGGCCTTCCTGTAATACGAATTGATTCCTCCGTTGCTTCCACGACGCTCTTGATCGACATCTCGCCCATCGTCTCGATCTCCTTTTTTTCGCCTCCACATCCCGTCTCGATACTTAATCTTTCATACTAAAACTTCAATCAGGATTCAAATTTCAATAATTTACAATCAGCTGAACAAATTTCCAAGCATAAAAATAAAAATTTGAAATAAATTTTATTAAGAATGCAACGCGATGCAAATAAACTGCTTGACTTTATTCCTCAATTTTTATTTCAAACCATATATTATATTTTAGGTAAAAAATAAACGAATTTGTAAATTTATTATTGATTCAACTGCTTTTGTTAATTCATAAGTTTATACGAAGAAGTTGTTTTGTTAATAAGTGTAAATTTTGGAATGTACTTTGCCGGATTCGCGACGAGTCACGTCATTCGCCACGCACGCGAGTTTGTAGCTCCCGGAGAATATGCGAGCAACAGATGAAAAAAGAGAGAAGATGGCGAGAATGATGGAGCGAGAGAGAAAGGGAACGATGAGCGAGAGAGATCCGTTGAAGGAGCCACTTACTTCACACCCGTTCGTTCGGTCCCCTGTCGTCTTCGTCGTCGTCGCCTCCGTCACTCGAGTTTTTGCCTTGGCATACTATAAATAGTCGAGACGTCAACGATACGCGCTTCTCTGTGACACAAGGCATTCAACGAGATCGCCCGAGTATCCGCGAAGCTTCAACACGAATTTGTTTTCCAAGCGTCATTCAAAAGTCATTCTCCCAAGACAGTTCCCAATCATCGGATGGCAAGGTCGCGGGCCATTTACTCGCTCCTTTTCTTTTTCTTACTTTTTTTTAAAGAATTTTTAAAAGAATGTTTTTTTTAAACCTCTACTCGAAAAGTCCGAGATTAAATCGAAACGGATTCCTTCTTTATAACTCGAGTGAACGAACCACTAATTTTTTCACGACTTTAATAAGTAGTTGGTTTTTTTTTATTTTTCAAAATTTTTGTAATATTTTATAATTATTTTATGAAAATACATTTTTTTCGGGGTTTTAGTTAAAGAGCTTTTTTTCGTTGTTTTGATTTTATTTTGGGGATGAATGTAAAAGTATAGTTTAAGTCAAATTTGGAGAGACGGGCAAAGAAATGGAGGTCCACGAGGGATTTTTGAGCGAGTGCGACGAGGGAAGAGGAGAAAGGTGCGCAAAGACCGGTAACCCGAGACAAATAATGACGGACGTATACGGAAGGTATCCTGACAATCCTCGTACGTCAGACTCGAGGCGATGACGAGAAGGAAAGTCGATCATGCGAAAATCACAAGAATAAAACGAAAAAAACCACTTTTTTTACGATAAAAAAAAGGCCCAGACTTATTTCTTCGACCCCTGTCACTCAAGAAAAACATATCGTTCACGCGAAATCTTGTTTTATAATTATTTAACACGATTTATTTTCCCTTTTATATCAAATGATTTTTCCGTTCTCTCCTAAGTCGCAAAATTTATGACTGAAATTTCGCCACTTGAAAAAATATTTCCAATTTTAAAGAATTTCTAATTCCGAATATCTATAAATTATTCAGATTTATCGAAATCCAAATTTCCAACGAATAATTCCGAAGCGAAGCGAGAGTGACGAGAATGACGAGGAATCGCGCGGGACGTATTAAACTTACGTGTTCTGCGTGTAGGATAAGGACGAAAGAGAAAAATAAGAAAAAGAGAGAGAGAGAAAGATGATGAGTAGAAAGAGAAGAAACAAAGGACACGAGGCTCGTATATTTACGATCTATAGATCACGAGTCCTCGGGATCGTGAATCGCCGTCGGGTGTCTCTTCGAAATCTCCTTTCCCGCATACACAAACGTACAGGTGTATACGTGGACTCGACTCATCTATTTTCCATCGATGATTTCGTACCTGATGTGTGTTTTTTGCATGTGATTTGTGATTATGCTTTTTTTTTCCTCTTCATTCCCGTACTTTATTCTTTATCATTTTTATTTCCTCTTTCTTTTCCATTTCTCTTTCTTCTTATATTTAATCTTTTCCTTCTTCCCCTCTCCGCCGGCCCTCCCGCGTGTATAATATAAAATGCTGTGACGCTCTCGGAAATCAGGAATGCTCGATAATCATCGGTAAATCATTCCTCCATCGAGACACGTCCCTCGAATCCGACGTATAACCGGCAGCGAGGACGCGAAAGAGAGTGGAAAGGGGAAAAAGGGGAAGGAGCTAGCAGCTCACCTGCGGGTACCTGCGAGCACACATTCGACCCACGGATCTTGGGTCAAACCTTTATGGAGCGCGGAGCATATAACTTCGCTTGATTTCTCCGGAGATTATCTCGTTATTTATTGGAAAGCCGGATACGATGTCTTCGCCTGCCCAAAAAACGTGTGTGCGCGCTCGAGTTGATCGTACACGGCGCTTCGTGAATTTTTTTCCTTCCCTCCGCGGCGCGTCGCTTTTTTGGAAGCCCGACCGAGTTATCCTGATGCTACTTCGGGCAAAAACGATACCGTCGATAATTATGCGTTCACGTACCGATCATTACCGTCGATGAAAATTCTTTCAAATTCTTCCAAACTTTTCCCTTTCTCGATATCCTCATCATATATACTTTAATATGATTTTGCTTATCTGAAAACAAATATAAATAAAAATTAAAAACAAAAACTGAAAAAAACTGTATATACAGATCTTGAATTTAAAAAATCGTTATAGCGCGGAGATTAGATTAAATTTTTCCAAACTTTTCCAAATCTTCAAAATGAATATGATTTTGCTTATCTGAAAACAAATTCAAATAAAAATTAATAACAAAAATCGAAAAAAACTGTATATACAGATCTTGAATTTAAAAAATCGTTAGCGCGGAGAGATTAGATTAAATTTTTCCAAGCTTTTCCAAATCTTCAAAATCTTTTTTCTCGATATCCGGATCATGTTTTAATATGATTTTGCTTATCTGAAAACAAATACAAACAAAAATTAAAAACAAAAACCAAATAAAACTGTACATATACAGATCTTGAATTTAAAAAATCGTTAGCTCGGAGATTAGATTAAATCTTTCCAAACTTTTCCAAATCTTCAAATTTTTTTCTTCTCGATATCCGGATCGTGTTGTAATATGATTTTGTTTATCTGAAAATAAATAGAAACAAAAATAAAAGCAAAAACCAAAAAAAAATTATATACAGATTTTGAGTAAAAAAAATCGTTAGCACTGAGATTAGACGGAGATAAATAACTTTTTACCGTGTTTCTCATTGTTATAAAAACTCGGGTTTCCCATGGTACGAGAAAAAAGTCGTCGTCGTGCGTTAACGCTATTTGGCATGATCGGGCCGAGTTTGCGCGGTCAAGTAAATAGCAGGAAGCGTTAATTCTCATAACCAGAGCAACTTGGTAAACGCAAAGTTATACGAAGAAGGAAGAGGCGAGAGTGAGAGAGGGAGGGAGGGAGGGGGTGGGGGGGATGAAGAGAAAGTTGGGAGGAGGAAATGTTGAAAGATAGCGAGGTGTCCGGGTCGGAAGCTTCGGGATGAAACGTCTGGGAGGAAGAGCGAGAGATGGGGGAGAGGGAGGAAAGGGTGGTCATTGAGGGGTGTAGGAATCTTCGCATCCAGGCAACATCGAGGGGTAGAAAATGTGCTGAAACAAACGGAAGGAATGAATGAGATAAAGAAGAAGAAGAAGAAGAAGAAGAAGCGTGGAAAATGGTCCTCGTTTCGTCTCTCGGACGAACTAACGTTTTCCTTCGTACTTTGATCCCTCCCTCGAGTTTCCTTCTCTCTTCTCCCGGAACTTTCCACGCGGGAGGGATATCTTGCACAACTTGATAATAATAAACTGAAAAAGGAGCAAAAGGCGTTATTTTAAAAGGGAAATGCAGCGCCGCATTTTTATGTCTTCGCCAGAACTTTTCATCTCTCGCAGAGGCGCGTGCATCGTTGGGAGGGGAAAAACAAGAATGAGTCGTGGATGAGGAGAGAAAGAGGAAGGAAAAGAGAAGAAAATGGCGAGGGGAGGAGTAGAGAGAGAGAGAGAGAGAGAGAGTGAGGGATGAAAGGGTATAGTTTCCGGTATAGTCGTCCGCTCGCGGGTCAGAGGGAAAGCCGCCCCGTCGAGGGGAGAAAAAGATTCTTCGGGAGGGCGGAATGAAACGGTAGACTGCTGCTGATGAAATTCATAATTTAGTTCCAATGCGCTCGACTCCTGTACCTCGTTTAGAAATACACTGCTATTTATAGTCGAAATTTTCCTTCGGAACGATTCCACCGTCTCGGCGCACCGAGGAAAACCACCATACCAGAACCAACCCTATTTCGCATAAATATATACATATAAGTCCTCATTCTTTCTTTCCTTCACCTCACCGTTTCCACACTCCGCCACCTCTTTTTACTCCGCACCCTATCTTCAACTTTTCGACTCTCATTCCTGCATGATGACAGCAAACGTTCAAAATTGAATATTCCCTCTTTTTTTTTTTCTTCATTTTTCAAAATCAATTTTTGTATTTGAAATTTTTATTTGGCAATTGAATTCTCGGAGCTTTTTGAGCATTTTTCTGGTCGCTCGAGCACGCGATTCGTCAAAGCTTTTTCTTGAATTGAAATATATATATATATTTTTTTTTATTGGTTTAGAATATGGTGAACATGGAAAAATGAATTTTTCGGTCTTTCGATGCCAACGCGTTACGTTTCACGAGCTCGAGTATCTTATCGCGAGGGTAAATAGAGAAAGGATTGTTCTCGTTGGCGGGGCGTACAAAATGCCACATTCCCGATCAGATACACTCTTGAACCTAACTAATCGGATGTTTGAAGTATCCAGTATCTTCGGTCGCTCGAACCTACCGTATACGTGTTCGGAACAAGCTCTTGCCCTGGGCTATTGCCTTTCCCGATAGTACACCGATTCACCCGGTATATACGTGTACAATCGTGTGAAGCTTGTACGCCAGCCTCCGAATACACCTTCCAATCGAAAAGTAATTGGTGTCGATGGCTCTAACCAGAAGCAAGAGTTCTTAATATCTTGAAAATTACGTCTATCATTTTATATTTTACATTTTACCTTTATCTTTTGAAATTTTTATCTAGACTCGTATAACAATATTTTCGAGTTTTTAGAACAATGAGTCTAAGGGAATATCTGTATATGAATCAATTTAGTTAATAAAATAGATTTAAACAACGATATGTTGGAAAATAAGAAAAGAAAGAAAATGTCAATATAAGTGTATCACTGTAAAAAATCTGGTGTTAAAATGATGTTAATTTAATAGCATTCTTGGTCTATAAGTTCCCATCGTTTGTTGTACAATGACATGTGTTAATGGATGTGGTTTGATATGCTGTGTTTGATCAGTATAAATAATTAACATATCGCAATATAAACAACATTTAGTGCGTAAAATTAATGAAGCAATACCATGCATTGCTAACACCATTCGGTGTGAATAAAAAAGAGATACAGATTAAATAACTCAATAATGTAAAGAATATTTTGGAATAATGTAAATTTCGATTCGTTTTTAAGGTTCATGCACATTAATATATGCAATTCAGTTCGTAAAAAATTTCATATGTTAACGAATTCGTAAATTATTTTTTCTATACTAATTTTTTTGTAATACATGTAACGTTGATGTTTATTAGCAAGTGTTCTGTGACAATGTCTTTAAAATTTTTATATTTAAGTATCAGCTCCTTGAAATAATTATGCTTCCTCTCAAACCAGATTAACAATTTAATTTCTGTGAAATGAAAATTTTTCAATAGGTGATTCTTACTTCATCGATGGTGCAATAAAAATCTATTGAAATTTTTTTCATCAGGAAAATATCGTGCTTCACTCATTCCTATTGCTGAAAACATCGATTTTTAACCCCGTGAAATCAGCAAGTAACACCGCTCAATATCTTTTACCAAACACACCGGTGTTATTATTTTACATCATTTCTATTGTAACATACTCACACAATTTGGATAACACTTAAATTTCGATCATTCAATTTTTATATAAAAATTTTTCAGGTTAATTTAGATTGTAATACGGGTATATTTATAAGACAAATATAATGTTCATTTTCCATTTTCACTTAATTTAATTAAGTTTCAAATGAATGGAAAAAAAAGGGTGAAGAAAGTTTGAAGCAGGTTAAAAAAAATGTGACTGTTGATGGAAAGAAAAGTTGGCAATATGAGACTTAGATTAAAAAAGCGAGTGACGGTAGGCAAAGGTTCGTAGCACAATTTCTTATGGAGATAGAGGCGAAAAGAGGCCTAGAGTTGAGAAAATGAAGGAGAGATGATGGAGAGTTGGGAGAGAAAGAAGAAAGAGAGCCGAGTGACGACCGTGTGGCACGCATCTTGAGGAACTGCCCCTTCCGTTTATCGTCGGCTGTCGCGTTTTATCCGGCAGTTATTTCATGCCTAATAGGATGTAATATTATACGAAGGGTCACGTCCACTTGAATTCGCGGGCTTTAACGGTGACTGAGCACGATACATACCGAGCCGATGAGGCGACCGACCAAAAACTACCCTCCCCTCTCACTCTTTTTCTCTTGTATACACGCCAAACACTTTACTCAAACCCGACTCGCCCACTCTTCTCTACACCTCGCCTTTCATTATTATTGCGCTCTTTTCTCCCAGTATCCTGATGGAATAAAAAAAGGCACTAAAACAAACTTTCCTATAAAATTTTAAAAATTTTTCTAGGAAAATTCACTCCTTCACCAAAATTTTGTTCTGTTGAACGATTTTCACTATATACAATTTTTTTTGTTAGAACTATATGTATTATTTTAACGATTTTTCTTACAAAAATTATACTTTATTATAGGGAAATTATTATCGAGTTATTGTTTCGAAAAAAATTTCACTGATAAATATTTTTTTTGATGGACTCGTTTGTAAATATACAGAATTTATCTGTATGACAGTTATTGAAGAGAATTCCCTTGACAAAAATCGATTTACGAGCTTGATTCCGCTCGTTTAATTTCAAATTTCGTCGAATAAGAAAGAAGAAAAAGGTAAAGGGGAGGGCGATGTGTTTGTCGAAGGCGGATGTGGAAAGGGGTTGTAGTATCTGGTTTTTAAAATCCCGGGGGTGTAAAGAGCACGCGTGGAGAGCAAAGCTCTCTCGAGAAATATTTACAGCATCGATATGGAAAAGCTTGGCAATGGAGAGGTCGGAAGGAAGCCGAGAGAGTCACGAGGCGGCCAGAAGGCAGACGTTAAAGCATCGAGGCGTCGCGAGCGAAACACACGAGAGACGTAAATGGAAAGAGAGAAAAGGCACGACCTAGGCGATTGCGAGGAATCCCCCGGGACATGCCGAGAAAGGGTTCGGGAGAGAGACAGAGAGAGAAGATTCGAGACGATCTCGAGTTTCCCAGGAGGATGAAGGATCACTCGTCCATGCGATATCTCGATACTCGTTTGCACACGCGAAACCATCCAGACACCTCTCTTTTGAGATACGATTATGGCACTTGGTATTTATTGCCGACAGTAAATAACCAAATGTTCAGTAATTAAACACACAAAGCATTTTATTCAAAATATTTATCATTCCCCCAATGTCGTTATAACTGTTTTCAAACATTCTTATATTTATCGATTTATCAATTAACATTTAAAAAAAAACATTGTTATTCAAAAAATAATATAAAAACCGTTTTATTAATGAATTAAGAAAAAACAAATTAATTTTTGTTCCAAATCAATTTTTGTATTAAATAAAAAATATTGGCTATACATATATGTGAAGAATAATTTTAAGATAAAAAAACAATATAGTGGTGAATTAAAGTACGTCGATAGAACGTTCGATTTGGTTTGAACGATCGAGATTACGATTGATAGGGGAGCTCGATGTCGAACACTCCGCTCCTTCAATTAGATGAGGATAGACGCTTCAAATAGACACAAGCGTCGTTACAAGTGCGTGCGCACTGTATTTTACAAACACGTCCGTATAATTACCGATGAAATGAACCTACGTGATTTCAATTCGAATGGATCCCCATAGCTTGTTTAAATGGCCGTAATTCTCGATTGAATGTACGCTCGGTGATGGATGGATCAAAACCGATTGCTCGCGATGTCTTTAAGCTCGCGCTCTCGCGCATTAAGCCTCGTTGCTACGACCCACTTATACACAAACCAATGCCAAGAATACCAACTCCCATAACATGCGATTAAGAACATTATTTAACTCGATCAACGTCGTTTGTAAACATTGATACGATCCTCGCTCTCGACTATTCCTCGACGATCTTCATTCTACAAAGAGATACATTTTCACTTGCATTTGGCGAAAATGAGACACATTGAACTTAATTTGGACCATTTTTCGCCATGTACGAATCTACATATTTCTTTTTCTTTTTAAAGATAATTTAAGACGTCGTTGGCCTAAAAGTAGGAGTTAATGAAGTATTTAACACACGTTTTATACAGAAAATAAAACGTAAATTAAATTGTGATGAATTTGAAAAAACGATTTGTATATTAAGTAAAAAACGTTGATTATTTAAATAATTAATCGTCTCGTTATTGAGCAATTGTCAATAATATTCAAAGAAATGTCTCAACATTATCGACACCAGTTTCTACGAATCGTAAGCGTTAAAAAATAGTTATTTCTTGTTTACAACTGGCTTTTCACGAGCTAATATTGCTATTTGGACCTGTTTCTAACTATTTCAAGCAGAAATATATTTTCCCGCCCCTCAGGACTATTTACGAGTATCACTTTGACATATAATTACCAACCTACTAAATATAGATATTTATTAGGAAAAAAATCGTTTTATACAGTGCATTAGCTCGGAGCTTATTAAAATTCTGATATGTCGCTGCTCGCGAGCGATTGCGAGTCGACGATCTAGGCCAGACAAGTTGGATAGTAGGGTTTTGTGTTTCTGGTACGACCGAGAGCTGATACAGACGTGGTAACATCACGAATCACCCTTTCGTCGGTCGCGCTATCAATTTTGTCAGGAACAACCGATAGGCTGCCATTATAACCAGTAAGCTAACTCTCGCCTCGTGTATCATGCTTGTACAATGCTGCTGGGAGCTCGACAGGTACGCCCACCGCACCTTCCCAGGTACACGAATACACACAAACGTTTATCACCGAATAAAAAGTACAACGAAATTTCTCTCAAATGACCCGTCTTACACATTTTCATTTTTTTCCCCGAATTTCCACTACAATTACTTTTTAAAACAAACTCATTAATTTTTGACACTTTTTTTTGTTTATCTTGTTCATTAAATGATTTTTAATTGAAGTTATATAAATTATCGAATAATTATGAAAATATTGCAGGCTATTTATAGTTTTATTGGTATAAATAATTTGTAAAACAAGTTTATTGAAAAAACTTTTTTTATGTATTATTGTATGTATGGATGTTTAAAGCTAATGGAATGAACTTAAAAGTGATTCCTTCGCTCGTTTATATTCTCGTTTTCTTCCTCAGACGACTGTACAAACGCGTCGCGCTGGATTCTCAAATGAATTCACACCGTGCGCCGCGCGATCTTAGCTCGCCGCAATGTCATCGAGATTTATGAAAAATCGAAAAATTCCATATTCAGTCAAGTGGAAAACAACTCCTTTCGATCGCAAGACAGATCCAGATTGCAAATAGAGAGAATTGAAAATTTGCAGTATATAGGCGACTGCTTAGCGATGCCTAAAATTAAAGCTATATAGAAACACGTACAATTGATGAGAATAAAAATTGTAATTTTGGTCGAGCGTATTGAAAATGTTGAAAAAATGATTTTGAACCTGAAACGAAAAATAAAGTGTGGAGCTTGTGTATAGATAAAGAGCTCGAGAGAGCAGAGAGAGAGAGAGAGTTTAGGCAAAAGCCGATGCGTGCGGATGAAGTAAAAAAAAATGAAGAAGCCTCGGAGGACGAATGGGAGTGCGGAGTGGGATAAAAATATTGGAAAAAGGGGGAAAGGGTTGCTGAGGAGATTGGACCGGAGATAAGAGCTCATAATGAAAGAGGCACTCATTCCTCGCCGCGAAACCCGACAGTGAATCTGAGTGACGTGGTTGCAGACAGCTGCCCAAACCTGATCGGTCCGTCCGTCCGTCCATCCATCCGTCCGTCCGTCCGTCCTTTCGTTCCAGCCTCGCGGCTCTTGCTCTCGCGTGATTTCTTTTATGATATCATATAACCAGCCAAACTCGAGATCGAAAAATTCGCGCGCCCACGTGTGTGTAGCACGCTGACGCGCCAACACACCGCTCATTTTTACTCTTTTATTTTGTACACCTTTCCTTTATTCTTTATTTTTCTTTATTTTTCTTATTCCGATCTTTTCCCCTTTATTTTTATTTTAAGAGCTTCTCATCTTTTCCTCATTCGCTAAGTGCACGCAATCTTAACACCATTCTTCTCCCCGCTTGCGCATGCCCGCTTTTATTTCCACAGCGTACTTTCGAATACGTTGACGAGCTTTGATCCTCGAGACTTTGACTTCAGGGCCAATAATGCCCGACCGAGTTTCAATGCCGAACAAGTTTCACTCGAATTTAACTCGAACGATAAATTACTCCTCGATACGGATTTCGATCTTGCGAATTATTATGTTTTTATTTTTACTTCTTCGTACATCATTCGTCGTCATTTTTATACTTCACTCCTTTTCATTATTCTTATCTCAATCTTGCGTTTACTGTAGGCATTTTTAGTTAAAACAATAAAAAAATGAAAATATCGGATAATTTATATAGATAAACTTCAAAAATATTTCAGCTGGAAAAAAGAGAGAAGCGGATTGATTTTTTTTCGGATCGAATGACGTGGCTCGCCTTGATCTAATTACGCGTTGAACTTATTTCGACAATTTTGGTTTTCGTCGCTTTCGCTCTCTGAATTTTTCGTTGGCACTGTTACGCGCGCTTATTATTTTTTCATGTTCACATAAAAATGTTGAAAAGTGAAAAATAGTAACGAACCACCAATTTTCTTTTCTTTTCGATCGAGAATGGGCGGTGAAAAAAGAAAACACCGAGGTTGCGAGAACAAAACAAGAATAATGGGCTTTCACTTTCGACACCGTTTATTCTCCTCGTAAAATCATTTATGACATTTTCTCCCACTCTCGCGCTCCGGAGAATATCGTTTTTCCGGGCGAGCTTTACGACGCTTTCTCTCTGTAATTCGAGGTATCCGAGCAATACGTTCCCTTTTTTGTAAATTCATTACTGCGCCCACTTAATCGGTGTACAAAAGTTTTTTGGCGAAAATTCAAGGTTATTGTCTGTCATAAATAAAACTTGTTTGTTTCTTATTCAAATTAATCAATAACTAATAGAATAAATCAATAAACTAAATAATATTTTGTGCGAGTTTATTTTTACGAGTGCAAAAAATTTTAATATTTTATGTATACATTACTCGTTCAAGCTAGGATAATATAAACATAAACTGACATTTTTTTTGGCATTGAAAACTCAGTAAAATTTTGAAATATTAATCCCTGCTTCGACACTCGAAATATTTTTCCTTCGGGAAAAGGATATTCCTTTGTGCCAAAATACATTATTCCCAAGTTTTATTTTATGACTGCAATACTTTTCGAGCAAAATTACTCGAAAAATCTTGATAGCTCGCAGGTGTTACTAATCTTCGTGACCGTCGAATTTTCGCATTTATGATCGTTTTTGTAAAAACCCATCAGTAATCCAAAACAGACTTTTTACAATTGGAAAACCCAGCCTTTTGTGTGGAAAACGCATTAAGGGCGACCGTTCACGAATCCTTTTACCCTTGCAACCATCGACCGATCGAACATTTTTGTATACTCGCAGAAGCAAAAAATTATGTTTGAAATTTTTTTAACAAGATCACCAACTTTCACAATATAAACTTTTATATTTTTTTCAACACTGTAATCAACAAGTTAAACAACCAAAATTAATTACTATTGGTAATTTATTAAAATAAGAATGAAAAGCTCTGTATTCATTTTAATTAATAAATTATTAAAGTATTAATGTTTTTTTTATCGTTCAAAAGAAATCAGACAATTATATGAATTGGAATGAGTAACACACGTAACACACGTGTGCATGACTGAAAAAAAATCGTTAAAATTTTTATGTCAATTATCATTGATAATAACAATAACGTAGAATAAAGCGAATAATAATAAATAAGGTAGCGCTTGACAATTTTAAAATGAAGAGCGAAATGTTGATGAATTTAAATTGGTAATCGTCGATAAGGACTCGAGAGCGAGTACGTGTAATAATTGAGAAATGGAAAAGGTGCGAGTTGGCCATTTGGTGCGCGTGCATATTCAAATGTTGATACGGCGAGGGCTCATCGGATCCTTAGCCTACTTTTCACACCTGAAAAGGGGGACTTTCAGTCGTGGAGGGGAGGAATTCTTTCCAATCACATTTTTTTCGAGTTCGAATGAACTTTTTCGATACTCCTCGCGATACTCGTCCTTCCTCCTTGCCGCACGATGTTCCGAGGAGCCAGGTGTCCGTTGACCATTCCGGACAAGTCCTGTAATTGCGTATCAGATGGAAAGACACCAGTCCGAGAGATGGGCTCGTGTGAACGCAGCTGCATCAGAACCGGTAGTGAGGTCGACGTTTCGCGTGGGCGTTATTTACCATATTGACTCACTCGCGCCAACTTCAATCCTTCTCTTTTATTTCTATTCCCATTTTATTCTCTTATTTTGTTTTTTTCGCCTATAGACTCCTGGTACACGCTTTTCAACGCGTATTCTCCATTTCTTACCATTTTTCCCCCATTCAAAACGCATTTTATTTTTATCGTGAATTATCAAGCCAGGTGAACAATTTTTAGAGCAATAAATTTGAAAAAGGCACGATGAAACGTGACAATAAGTCATATTTGCGACGGAATAACATTTTTTCGGGACGAGTTTATACTTTCGGGCGATAATAATAAAAATCCTGACTCATCGAAAATCTGGGAGTAATTTTTTTTTTTACTTGGTATACGAATTTATACATACAGTGCGCCTCCTCGTGTGAATTTTGTTTGGTTCGAAAAAAAAGAATCCTGAAAAATGGGCCAATAATTTAAGTCGGATCACCCTCGAAGACTATTCACCCTTGGATGAAATTCGCGTGAAAAATTGGGTCACGTTTGATTTTCTTTCTTCATCTGAAAAATTCTGCTGACAACTCTCGTTGCGATATTATTTTTCTGAGTCTTTTCTCTCGGGCGCGCGAGAGAGCGTTCTCTCGCGGACCACGGCGAGTGTTGAGTCGAGAGCAAAAGGGAGCAAAAGAGGCTACGAATGTTCCGAGTCTGTGAAACGCGCTCGAACCCCTCTCTCGGTTTCCAGCGAGACTCGCCATAAATATCGACGCTGACGTTTCGGAGCGGAGAAGGAGGATATATACAATGAAACGGGAAAAAAAAGAAGAAGGAAAGAAACTCGCTCACCAGAATCATTGACGACGACGACGACGACGACTGCGTGAGCTTACATCAGCCTCCCTTACAATTTCCCATGTCATTTAATTGCCAATGTGTGCGTCCGTCTTTGTAATAATAGCCTTATACTTCCTCGTTACTTTTCGCTTCCTATACATAGGAGAGATCAAAAATTATACCGAGACTGAAAATTAATGTCCAATATACGTCCGCAAAAATCACTGAAAATCACTGACGATCGAACATTATCTCTCAATTATATCCTTATATATTCATTTCCACGACTGTCACTATATACCAATCTTTTTCTAATCAATCAATCATTTGTTTCAGGAACGGTTTCAATGACACCACGCCGAGCTTACGAAAATCGTGAGTACAATCTTTAATACGAAAAATAATAATTAAAGTATCAATCGTTGATTCCAAAAAGCGAGAAGATTCCCCTAAAAATTTGAAGGCGAAGAGAGAGAGAGAGAGAGAGAGGAAGCGTGTTCGGTGAAGGCGAAATAGCGCGGGATGAGGAGAGAAAAAAAGTACTGGCACTCGCTGGGTCAGTCTGGATCGCATTCTGCACTCCGCGGAGAGAAAGAGAGCGAGCGCAGAGGCAGAGAGCGAGGAGAGAAATCTCGGGAGTGGAACGGAGCGTTGGAGGAGAGTTGAGGGCGGGGGAGAGAGAGGGGAGAGGGGGAGGGAGGGGGGCAAAAGAGGGGAGGAGGAGTGATTTATGCTAAATGTCGCTGATGCTGGCGAACCGGGGGCCCGTATACGATCCCAGGCGGCCATCTTGGGGGCCCCTGCTCGATCCATGCTCAGGACTCAAACCAGATTGACGTTCGCCGTTGATCGCTCGGGCTCGATTCCTTCGTGTTCGTGCCTCGTATCGCGATCTCCTCTCCATATCCTTTCCTTTTTTTCCTCTCCTTTTTGCTCATTTATGTTTTCATTTTTTTTTCTCTCTATCGTCGTTTTTCTCTTGTTCTTTTTCTTTGTTTTTTGTTTTTTTTTTTCTGCGAAATTCAATGCGGTGCGCTACTTTTCGCTCATCGATGACGAGAGTTTCCCTCGTCTCGATGATGCTCTTTGTACTCGCTCTCGCTCTTTTTTTCTCTCTCGATCTCTCTCTTTTTTTCTGCTTCTTCTTCTTCTCCGCTTCATCCCGGGAAAGATTTATGGCCGAGATCGAGAGTCGCTCGTAACATTATCTCGGGTGACGGAGGATGGCCTTGGAGGAAGCTGGAAGCGACGATATAACTCGGGAATGAAAACGATTCTTTAAAAATATGCCGATGAGGGGGATTTTTCGTCATTACGTTTGTGCGATTTTTTTCGATAATCGTGGCTTTTAATTATTGCCAAGCAAAATAAAACCGAACGGGACAAATATAAGAGCGCGAACTCGACCGCGAGCGTCAACTTTTGAGACATTTGCGAACGTAGAATTTAAAAAATTCAAGTCTTTATCGAGAAGAAAAAGTAGAATTCGGGCAACACGACACTTTTCGTCGTTTCGAGACACTCGATAAATATTGAAAATTTGGAAAGCGTATAGTGGAGCGTCGCGAGGATTTGAATTTTTCGTTTTTAACGACACACAGGATGATACCCGGGCGTAAATTTGAAGAAAAAAAAAACGTAAGAAAAAAAAATGAAAGAAAAAGAATGCGGGAACACGGGTTTTTGAGACACTCTCTCGAGATTCTTGTTGAGTCGGGGGCATAAATCTGTCTTTCGTCGCGGTGCGTTTGGAGGTTCGCTGGTTGCACCTTCCGGGGCGCTCCGTTCTCTTTTCCCCGAGAGAGGCTTCGTTTTCTTTTTTTTTTTCTTTTTTTAAAAAAAAGAGATGAGGACGCGTCGACCAGATTTCTGTCGGTCACCGGCGCGAGAGGGCGCGATTTACGACGGTATCGTCAAGAAGGGGGAGAGAGGGAAGGGGTCTGGGGGAGGGGGGGAGAAAGACTGAACAATGAAGCGACGCCATTTGTCACAGGGGCGCTTCCTACTCTTAATAACGTTCGTGCTATTTCGCATATATATATACACGTGTGCGAGAGAATCGCAGGAATAACGTTTCAAATGTCACGAGAGAGAGCGAGAAGGGCTCCGGAGAGCGACTCCCGGCCCGATACGCCGATCGGAGTTACGGCCTTTCGTTACGATCCGCGAGCTCGTGAGTCGTCCTCGGATTACCGCGAAAGCACGACTGTGCACGGTTCGACCTTTGCTTGCGGGCCAACGGCACAAGTCGCGGCCCATAATCCACCTCGCGTATACACGCCAACATTTTGTTCCTTTTTTTATTCGTTTCGTCTCTCTCTCTTTCTCTCTTTTCGTATCTCTTTTCTTTCTCCTTATCTCGAACCTCCGTCCAGCCTCATCGTCCTTCTCACACGCGGAAAAAGCTTCCTTCTGCTCTCACTCCCCTCCCTCGTCGCCGCTCTCGAAGTCTCGCCACTCGATTTTCTCCCTCACTCTCTCCCGGGAGTTACGGACTCCGCTACCATGTTGCACAATGCTACTACCTGCCCTCGTCATACAAATTGTCGCTTATTCAGTGAACCTTCGCGCGGGAAGAATGAAAAGGGAGAGGATTTATTCTTCGGCGAACGTGACTCTAGCCTAGTTACGCCACGTGTCCGTCGTTTTCTGCTATTGAACAAGCCAAAAAACTGATTTTTGGATCAGTTTTTTCAATTTTTCAATATGAATTCTTGGATTGCGCTCCGAATAAGTAACGTTTTCGTTATCTGCGGGGAATTTTCGATCGAATAGGCTCTTCAAATCGAGAAAAAAAAATTCGAAAAATTTTGCGAATTTTTTAAGGTATACCCCTTTCCATTTTTTCAAAAATCTTCAAGGGCTAATAATTTTTTAAAAAATTGATGAATTGACGTGATTCTTGCGCCATTCGCTTCGTTTTGCAAAAAACTTTAATAATAACCCTTAATAAAGTTGATTTGGTCAAGAGAAAGGAAAGATATCGTTAATTGAAATTTTCATGGGTCCCCGCGACCCAGTGTGACAGACCAAATTT